>JAEMWC010000732.1:302500-315000 GCA_016490735.1 Pachyseris speciosa
CAGATAATTTTTTCAATGCAGTATATCAGTGAACAATGACACTAATACACGCTGGAAAGATAATTCATTGTTTTTGTTTTCATTATTTACGCTATCAAAACGCTACGAATATAATATCCCAAGGACAACAGGTAGGAAAAAGTAATGAAAGCAATTCGATTTATTATCCTGCCAAGATGTTTATTTTACACATTCTGCCCTTATGTACAATGCGTGGGCTCTTCGACCAAACAAAAATGCTATTTTTATTGTAAACATTGAAAATGACATCCATCAATAAATATCCCTCTTGCCATAATGAACTGAAAGGAGGCCTTACTTTATCTGTAGTTCGTTTGCAATGTGTTTCTATGGACTGAAAGCAAATGTGGTTGGAGATTAGTGGGAATAACTACAAGAAAAGGTAAAACTGTGGGCTGCATGGATCTTACACGATTTACCAAGCAATGAAAATAAACGTTTCCCAAGTGCACCCCATTCTGCCAATACTGCCTTCTTGTGGCGGTAACTGTAACTAGATCGTGCAGGGGTGGAGGGATTTGTAGTTGGTTGCCATCGTTTCCTTGGCGAGATTTCAACATTTGGCCATATCCATAGCACTTTTTTACCAAAGGGTTACAAAACTGTAACAGGCCGAGTTGTTATGCTCCTTCCTGCATGCAACAATTACACATGTAAAGGGGAAAATGTTTGGGCATCTAGGGAAACAAACACACCAGCAACCGTATTTATATCGAGTTAGCGTACGTTTTCGTTAAAAGGGAACAAATAAGTAAAATGAAAAAAAAAAAAAAAAAAAAAAAGGTGGGGGGGGGGGGGAAGAAGGGTGGTGTCCAGAGTCCAGAATCCAGAGTCCAGGGTCCAGAGTCCAGAGTCCAGTCCACAGTCCAGTCAATGTTTTAGACTATGCCTGCGAGAGTGCATTTGTCAGGTCAAGCCTAAACCGATCCGAGTCAAAGGTTTTATTGTTCCGGCAGGTCACAAGAATTTTGGAGCGAGGTGGCTTCACTAAGTTCAATGTAGACGTGACAACTCGGTGGTCGGAGTAGATGTCGTGCAGAATTTCAACCTCCTTTATAAGTGATTCATCTTTCCTTGTTATGATCAAGTCAAGACAGTTGTGTGTCAAGAGCATGACCGCGGCGGTTAGTAGAGCCAGATACATGCTGAAATAAATTGGCAGACTCTAATAAGTCAATGAACTGACGAGCCTCACTGCTATAGGAGTTATCAATATAATAATTGAAATCCCCACAAATAATTAAGGGTCTTCCATCCAAAATGAGTTGTTCGCAAAAACGCGAAAACTCCTCAAGGAACATAGCTGAGCTAAGATTGTTTTTCTTTGAAGGCGGTGGTCGGTAAATTACCACAAATCGAGCACCGAAAGTTTTGTATTTCACAAATAGATCACTGTATTCGAAAGAGTTGAAAACAGCGTTTGTTTCTCTTGTTATTGTGAAAGTTTTAAGGGCAAAGAATGCTATACTACCACCCTGTCCGCTAACTCTTGGGACTTGCCAAACAATGAAGTCATTAAGTGAATTCAAAATGCTTGCAATGGAGGTGTCAGAATCAGAGCAGAGCCAAGTTTCTGTAACGGCAAACATGTCTAAATGATTTGATAAAATAATGTCACAGATGATCGAAGATTTGTTATTAATGGTTGGGCATTCCAAACAGCGAATCGTACTTTATGATCACCAGGATTAAACTGCCGCATAGGTTTCAAATAGGATAGATTAGAAAAATCTACCGTACCGTAAAGCCTGGTTTCCATATGATCGCAGACGATCGCGGATCGCAGATTGCAGATCGCAGACGATCGCAAAGAGAGCTGTTTCCATATAATTGCAGACGATCGCAAACGATCGCAAAGCCGACTATAGCCATACAATTCGGTCAACGGAAATGTCAAATGTACACGAATTATAAATATTATGGGATAGGTTTCGATCGCAGATCCCAGAACTTTGTTTCCATATGATCGCAAGAATCGCAATCGATCGCAGACGATCGCAGAAGATTGAACATGGTTCTATCTTCTGCGATTGTCTGGGATCGTGATCGCAGGATCGCAGACGATCGCAGAATTGTGTTACCATATGATCGCTGACGATCGCAGAACTTTTTGCGATCTGCGATCTGCGATCCGCGATCGTCTGCGATCATATGGAAACCAGCCTTAAGGGCCGATGGTACGAAATGACTGTTGCAATATTAAAAAGACGCTGATCAAATGTAGCCACTTGGATATTTCGATTATAAGACTGCCGACCTGCTCTGTTTCCTCCGTAGTGACATAAACCTGAGTTCTTCACAGCTTTCTTCAATTCTGTGTAGATGGATTTAGGAAGAACCGTAGAACATATTGCAGATATTGAGGTTCGGCGAATTTTGAACAGTTGATTTCTTGAATATGTAATGGCCGAATCCTGACAAGAAGTCAAACGCAAATCCACGCAAGATCTTGAACTACACATTCTGTTCGCTGGAATATCAGGACCAGGATTCGGCGAAACATCTATAAACACCGTAATATCAAGTGGAGGGTCATGTCCAGGGATATGGAGAGATGTTAGACCATGTTTACTCCACTTGGAAGCCACAAACGAGATTTATAGTAACCATGAACTGTAAGGTCAAGTTTAAACCAGCCATCAAGTTTCAAGATGAAAATCCAAACAGTGTCTCTTGTAGACAACTCGGCCCTCATCGAAATCCTTGAAATACGCTGTTGTAACAAGGACTTAGGCCTACTTTGGACAGATTTATGAATCAGGAATAAGAGTAAATAAGCATAAGAACAACTAGAGACCACGGAGCAAAAACTCCGCGTGGCAGCCAGTGTGGCGCCCAGTCATTTAACTATACTGTCCACGGATGGCGTCTACGGCCCTACTGTTGAGACGTTGAAGACATCGCGGACTTTCTTATCTTCATGAGGCAGTGCTTCGAAGATGTTGATAAGGTGCTAAGAGATGAATGCGCTTCTGTACCTTTAGGTTATTTAGAAAGCAGACTAGAAGGTCATTTTCATATTGTTAACAGATGTATTGCTTGCGATAAATTGAAGCAGCTTGTTTTAAACCTGCTGCCGTTTTCACAAAGCTTGCTTCAGGAAATCCATATCACTAAGAATCAGAGAGAGACGAGCAGGATAAGATCAGTGGCTATGGCTCCTAGCAAAGAAGCAAGTACAGGAGGAAGGCCCAGGTACAGTTACTTTCGCCAATATCTATGGCAAACGTCGAAACAGTTGTTATAAGCCAAAAAGTGATTAAGTCGCTCGTTTGAAAAAAAAAAAATATAAAAAGACATAGACGCCGGGTAGTGTCCCCCTGGAACACAGACAGAGGAGAAATAAAACAGTTTATTCAATGAGCAAGCAAACAAACAACACCCTACTGGCTACAATCAACCGTTCAGGGCTGAAGTTTCAGAAACCGAAATAACTTTCTTGGACATCATAATATATACAAAGGCGTAAGATACAAAACAAAATCAGTTCTTGATGTGCGAACCCACTTTAAGCCTAGTAAGTGAGACATTTCAATATACACATTTTTCATCCTGTCACCCACCTGGTGTTAGGAGGGGATTTGTGACCCCGGGGGTACTAAGAAAAAATTAACGCGGGGAGGCTCCGCGCCGAGGTCCGACCCCTTACCCTTTTATATACCATTTTTGCCGGAAAATGTACCCCCTTCGTAACCTTCCATTGACAAATGGTACCCCTTTCGTATACCTAAAACAAGAAGTCTTCTTGTCATTTTCATGTAGCGTTCAATAAATTACTGAACACAATACAGCCATAAGGTACCTGTGTTCGAAATATTTAATAAAAGGCCCCTTTCAATACCTAAATGAAAGATTCCCCTACCCTTTCATATATTTCGACTCGTGAAATCCCTACCCTTTCATATACCTGAAACGTGAAAAGGTACCCCTTTCGGGCGGAGCCTCCCCGTATAGGCCATTATAGGGAGTATGCCCCCCTCCCGGGTTTGTGAAGGGAGAGGCTTAGAGACTTTAGAGGACAGATTCGAGACAAACTCTTCTAAAACACTATTTAAACAGCAAAAAAAAAAAAAATATATATATATTTAACACACCTTGTAGATAGAAGTTACCCCAAAGCTTTAATTTTATCCAAAGAAACCTCTCAGAAGTAAAGTTTCGAAACAGAAAGCAAGAAGCCCTCCAACAAAAAGAGAAAGAAATAAAGAAACGAATCTTGCCGCTTGTAGCGCAATATCATCCATCAGTGCCAAACTTAAAAGAAATCCTCATGAGCAAATAGCATTTCATAGAGAACCAACTGACGCTCAGAGAAATATTTAAGGAACTGCCACTTATATGATACAAGAGAGGGCATTCCCTGAAAAACATACTCGTTAGAGCAAAACTATAACTTTCAAAGGATAAAACATGCGAGTGGGAGTCGCGCAGGCCTAACTAACCCCCTTCTTTTAATGCCAACTTCGCTGCCGAGGATCGTGGAAAGTTCACGTGCTTTCTTCTGAAGTTCTTCGAGGATTCTGAGGAATCTTTTCCCCTTGTCAAACGAGCTCCCGATAAACCATGAATTAGAGTTCGCCCATTGTTGTTTACAGAATACGCCATTGTTCGACCCGCACAGGAATGTGATCCATGCGTTCATCTATTGGATTTGAAAACCAAAGCCACATGACCAAAATCGTTGACGTTTGGCGCCACAGTCAACTGTCACGTTTGTCTCTGAATTCGCAGTCTACCTGTTTCGGTAGTAAAAAAAACTATAGTTTCCTCGTGTTTTAAAACGAAAAGCCTTAGTTTTCAAGAGATTGGTTTGCTGATTACTTTAAGATGAATATTTTTTTCGCTCGTCTATCAGTTACTAATATGCGTCCATCTGGAGTTGTAGCTATTCCACACGGGGATTGTAGCTCACTAACACTTTTTCCAGTACAAGAACCTTCCAGTGAAAACTGAACAATACGTTGATTGAGAAGATCACAAGTAAGAATGTTGTGATGATTGCCGCATTTCTCCACGCACAGATCATTCGGCCAGTTCAACTGTCCGTCCCCTTTGCCATGTTTTCCAATCTTGCGCAGAAACTTACCCGAACGATCAAAGACTTTTAAGCAGTGGTTCCAGGTGTCACAAACAATGAAAATGGTTTGATGATAAGTACATCCAGTGGGGCGGCTGAGTTTTCCTGGGCCGCTATCGCCAAATTGAAATATTGGTTCACCATCCTTTGTGAAGACTTGAATTCTGTTGTAATTAAAATCTGCTACAGCAAAGTGTCCTTTTTCATCCACACAAACGCCCACTGGATTTCGAAACTCACCCACTCCTGTCCCTTGTTTTCCGAAGCATTGTACAGCTTTCCCCGTGTAGACATTGAACTGTTGAACGCGATGATTACATTCATCCGCCACTAGTACATGTATGTTGTCGTCATTGATGTATGTTACACCACATGGATTGTTAAGCTTTCCAACATCCTCTCCTTCGCAACCAAGTTTTCGCACATACTTTCCTTCTTTATCGAATATCAGGATACGGTGTCCATCGCGGTCAGTGACAGCGATCATCCCTTTACTGTTTACAGCAATCCCGTGTGGACTTACAACCGTTTCTCCTTTTAAGTCCAACTCGCCCACAACTTCAAGCCGTCGTTCTTTCACCTGAACAGTGAAAGGACTCTGATGAAGATTGTCATCGTTTACCGTCACTTTAATCTTGTACACGCCTGGCACTTTAGGCGTAAACTTCACCAGGAGATTTCCATCGTCCTTCTCGCAAGTCAACAAACTTCCTACCTGATCAGCGGGGTCCACAAAAACTTCAACTTTAAATTTCTCTTTCGCTTCACTTGTAAGTTTTGGACGGACGACAAACTCTGCTTCTAAACCAACTTGAAAATCTTGAGTGAGTCCCTCTACTGTAGATCCATGTATATCTGTTGGTATAGCTGCCAAGAAACCGAGGGTCAAATTCTCTGGTTTAGAAGTCGAAATAAACTTCACAAATGAACTAACCGGAAGTGCCGGGACTGGGCTTTTGTTTAAATCTTCAAGCCGCTTTGCTAACTTCTTCTTGGTTGCCATAATATCTGAACTTGAGCTTCTCTGAACCAGGTTGCTGGCAAACTCGATTGCTTGATTCATTTGCTTGACCAAGGAGAGAACTTGAGTTTTAGCATCGTCTAGTTTCTGCATTCTCGACAAACGCGCGTTCTCGATTTCAGTAATGGCCTCCCGCTCGCAATCTCGAATCTTCCTGATAATTTCTTCGGCGGTTTGGGAAACTTTGCGTTTAGCGGCGCTAGAGTTAGTTTCTAGATCAACAGTTGTTTTCTCAAATTCGCGAATCACATCACTAAAAAGTTTGCACTTTTCTTTGATCACCTCGGCTGCCGCGATGACTTTCGCTTTCTCGCCATCGGCTGCTTTGTCAAGCGGATCAAAAGTGTGATTCTTGTGATCGGTAACAACACAGATGTGACACACGGATGTCTGGCAGTCGATGCAAAAAAACCTCGTTACTTCTCGCTCGTGGTATTGCTGAGAGCAAAACGATTGTCGCTTGAGAAGAGCCTCGTAGTCTTCGGCTTGAAAGTGTTTTATTGGTCTGACCTTGTGTCCTTCAAAGGCGACATTTCTCAGAAGCTCGTGTGCGTTTACACAGTCAGGGCACATGAATTTTCCGCATTCGAAGCAGAAGCTTGTCTCAGCGCTCTTTTTCCTGCAGCTGCCGCAGTTGATCTCGCTTCCATCGCCACTTTGCTGTACAGCAAGAACACCCAGCAAACTATTTTGCAGAAATCCAGTGGGTAATTTATCGAAGCTGTCGGGGACACCAACTTGCGCCTGGCACTCAGGGCAGCGAAATTGTCCATGCTGTTGGGTTGTTAGAGCGTGTTTCTTCAAACACTCGCAGCAGAAGGTGTGCAGACATTCTATTGTCTTAGGTTTGGTGAAAGTATCCAAACAAATCGAACACGTAACATGTTCCTTCAAGTTTTTCAAGAGAGATTCCATCGCAAATGTTCACCCTACTCAGCTATGTGTTTGTGTGCCAAGAATCGTAAATATAATAACGTATTAATTTAAGCAGCCAACCATGCATAGAAAGGTAATCACGGCAACCTTCTAACCTTTTGATTGTCACAAAAGTTCATGTAACCACAGGCAACATAATAATAATAATAATAATAATAATAATAATAATAATAATAATAATAATAATAATAATAACAGTAATAATAATTTATTACTTATTAGGCGCAAAGTAACATCTGAATATGATCAAATGCGCCGTACAACTATAACTAGCGATAATAATTACAATAAAATATACTTAAGAATACCTAAAATTTATAATCTAAAAAAGTAGTCACTCTAACTATAACAGGCAAAAGCCTTCGTAAATAAATAAGTCTTTATTGTTCGTATAAAAACCAAAACGTTATCGATGTCTCTGACACTTGCAGGCAGACTGTTCCACAATGCAGGGGCAGCTATTTGGAATGATCTGTCTCCCAGAGTTTTCTTTGTTTTTCCTATGGGTAACTGCAATAGTAGTTCTTCAGAAGAACGAAGCTGGTATTTACATTTCTCCTTTAATTGAGCTAGATCGCAGATATAGGACGGCGCAAGTTGATATATTGCTTTAAATGTTAAAACTAAGATTTTAAACAACCAAGCGTGGTAAGTGAGACGTGGGTTTATTTATTTACGGATTTGAAGCTGTAGAGATATCTAGAGTGTGTCATAATAAAATGACATTAAACACTTGATGACTGGTCCCGAGGGGGACAGTGAATTTTGTTTCCCGAGAATCTCAATGTTTCCCGAGACGAAGTCGAGGGAAACAAAATTTACTGTTCCCGTTGAAGTGATTTATTATATAGCAAAACAAATGGGTCAAACCGGTGGAAACAAAAACAAAAGCAAATGTTGAAAAACGCGCTGAGATTCCAGCGACAGCATCAGGCCACCTTCAACTGCACGCTCTGACGTTTGACGTCATAGTTTTCGCAATGTTGCCCGCTCATAGCATTTGACGGGAAACAGTTTCATTGTTAGATGTCATGTGACCATGAACTAGCCAATGAAAGGGCGCGCTGTAGCGGGAAAAATGCCAGCTCTATAACAATTATGTTTATTTTATGGTTTCTTCAAGTGTCTTGTTCAGTCAAAAGCCAAATTTTGGGGCATTTGCTCGTGAAAATTACAGAGGAACGAGTCGATCGAGTTGTAGTTGCCGGACTGATTTGCCGAAGAAAAACAGAAAAAAATACAAAATAAAGATTTCTCGCCTTTACTTAAATGTCCCTTGGTGTGTTGTGGCTGGTTTAAACGCCAGTTTGTCAAATTTTTGTCACCGGAATAAAGATAATTTTAATGTGGACAGTACTTCGGGTGAAAAGATGTTCGGTCATTTTCTTTACCATAACATGAACAGTGAAATAACATAACATGGATCAAATTTGTAATAATTTTTCATATTTCCCTCAATCAGCTTTTTGGAAATTTTTTTTCTTAACTGTTTCATTTTTCTAGTTTTCGACTTACAAATAGGCTGACCGACCGATCGACCGAGCGAGCCTCGTTCCCAGTCGTCTCCATCTTGTCTCTAGTCATTAAATATTAACGAAGGAAGCGCGTAGGAGATGCGCGCCTTCGTTGCATACCGTTCTAGTCTCCCGCGACACCGGTTACTGATAATGAGAGACGACTGGGGACGAGTCAGACACTGTACGATGTAAGTTGATTCGATAATCTTGCACTCTTGGACATAATAGAACGAGAAAACAAAACAAAGACAGTACGAAGTAACGGACGCTGATCGGTTTCGAACTCGAGGAGGGGAGATTGCATTGCACCCTACCTGCTCTGTAGGGTAAAGCGGCATTTCATTAATGGCATCGATTTGTGATAAGCGACGCTCATGTCTGGACACCTGCAACAACATCAAAGCAGAGTACATGGAGCAGACTGGCTGTTTTGGTGTAGTGGTACTGACTTGTATGTGTTGTGTTGTTCTTACTTCTGTTGTCTCCAGTGCAATAGTCAGTTTTCATCTGTCAAGGCGTTTTGCATGCGTGAAGTGAGTTTATGTTACAGGTATCTTGTCATTTCCAAAAAAACAAACAAAACAGAAACAAAAAACAACAAAACAGAAGAAAAAAATCCAATGAATGAATGAATGAATGAGTGAGTAAGTGAGTGAGTGAGCGAATGAATGAATAAACCCAACAAGTCAGGTCTAGGTCCAGGTGGGTCCTTCAAGCAAGGCGGTTGGTAGGAGGGGGCTACAAGTATAGCTACACTGTACTTGGCATGGCACTTCACCGCTGATCATACCGTAGCGTATGGGGTTTGCTTAATACTTCTCGGTGGAGGAACTGGACATGTGAAAGTACGATGCCTTGCCCTGGTCAGACTTCGAGCCTCGATCAAGAGTGTACCTCATTAAAAGCTAACAATCAGGCCGTCCGCGCCTCCCAGACCAAGAGAGGGCCTAACATTTTAAATGTATATGCTCTCTAAGACCCAGCAGACTACAGTATCTTTCCAACATCTCCAACAGAAATTCTCGGTTGTTTTTCAACAGCATCTGGCGACGGCATCAACTTCAAGTAAGCTGCTACTTCATGAAGAGTTTTATTACTGCCAAGAAAAGAAATTCTTCAGCTCTAATGGCGTTTATTTTCTTCAGGAAACCCTGGGAATCGGTTAAGCTTTCACTGCAGGGAAAATGTTTTTCAATATCCCTTGAGTTTCTCCCGAAAAATGAAGTGATTATTAAAATCTTAACTCCTCTCAACCGCTTGCGACTGAGTTACTGCAAGCCAGAAGAAAAGAAATATTTACACTTTCCGTGTGTTGTTTTATTTAGGGGCCATTCAGCTCCTAAGATGTCCTGATAATTGTTCTCTTGGGGTTAGGGGGAAACTGTCTCTTACGTTTCGTTCTTGATGTAATAGGGAGCTTCAGCGACGAGGATGGTAACGGCAGCGAGAACGCCACAAAACAATGGGTTTAATGAGTAAAAACAATGGCTCTGCACATGCGTTTTACATTTTGGAACATTTCTTCACCGTCCCCTGCAAAACAACAACGTGAAATGACCAAATTCAGGTTTTCTCGAGAACGCTAGCGCATGACGGTAAATCAGTTTGTCTCTCTTTCTCCTAATCAAACTTCCAACGCGCGTGCGAGAAAGTCTGCGCGATCACGCGCGATACTGCACACTACTCAGAAACTCGCGTGTTTATAGTTCTTTCAAGGAAAAGAAAACTGCCGCTTTTGGTCCACTTCAATGATTTCTTTAAAGGATTGAAAAGGTACATAGCTGGGGAAATGTTGAAATTATGAATGTTGTAGTTCTGATGACTTCCGTGGAGCCGCGCATCATGTCGAGCACTTTCATTGACACCGTTAGTACCATTGATAGCCTGTTCCAGGCGTTCAGATGGTAAACGGAGCGCGAGCCAGGCGAAAATAATACGACGAAAAATGGAGGGGAGCTTGGGATGGGCCCCCCAATTCCCCCCCCCCCTCCCCCTACCCCTCCATTTTTCGCCGCTTTGTTTTTTGAAGGCTTGGAACAGGCTATACCATTGAGAGCTTGGTCATCAGCGAGGAAAAAGGAAGAGAAAAAGCGCCTGGCTGATGATCACAGCAAAATATGTATCTGATTCACAAAGCCATCCAGTCTCCTTCCTTGTCGTCGTTGGAACACAGTTGAATGTGACACCAGCCGTCAGCATACCAGGAAGGTACACCACCACGCAACACACCAGCTACCCAAGTTCGACTGATACATAATTTCTTTTATCCGACTGTGGTAAAGGAAGGTTAAGGCAAGGAGGGCCTCTAGTGAAAATAGGAGCACGCTGGTCCTCTAAAGAAAGTTAAAATACTGTTAATAAATACCTTGAATCGTCAATTTTCAACTTGACGACAACAATTTGTGGTTCACAAGAGAGTCAAAGAAAAACTAGGGTTGAAAACGTTTTTTTTTTTTTTATTTAAACAAAAGGACCGACTACTGAAGGCTCTCTGCTAATCAACCATAAATACACGAGGGTGCGACTGACAAGGCATTTGACTCACTTCACCACAAATTTTTTAAAACAAATACAAAATCGGATACTAGGATTTGTGTTTCAATTACATTGTTGCTATTTGCAGTATAAGAGCCCTCAACGCTAATTAATGTGGTTTTAATACCAAACAGGAAACCTGCTCTATGTACCAGTTCTTTAACAAAGGAAAGGTACTTCTTACTTTAGAAAAACAGTGGATACCATTCACGGTGAACAAATGATTGCAATGCCTGGGTACGAGATGAAGGGTGGGGGGAGAACAGAGTACAAGGGAATGCTCAAACAATTCTGCGATTGCAAAGAACATCATTTACAGTATCACAGCTTAAACTGACTCCTTGGTCAGGAGATCTCCAGCTTTTCGTAATTAAGGCGAACGAACACTTTAATCAGTCTCCTGCTGCGTCCATCTCCTCGACTTCATTCACAATCGGCGATCCTTGTTCTTTTTCGATTTCGCTTGCTGTTTCTGTTTCTTTCTGTTCTTTTCCCTCTTCATCATCGTTATTTTCAGCCTCTCCACTCTCCTTTTCTTCTTCTGGTGGCTGTGGGATGCTGGCCATGCGCTGAAAAAAATGTTACCATATCAGTGAGGCTGTGAAGTATGCAGGTGACTATTGCGTGGTAGTCACGTGTGTGACCACTCTTTTCCATCTCGCTATAACACGCATCACATAGTAGGGAGCTTTCGCAACGACGACGGCGATGGCAACGAGAACGTCATTTCAAAATATAACTTCTCATTTTGATACCTCTTTCGCGATTATTCCAATTTGCAATTTTTTCAGGGACTAAATTATTATGAACTGCGCTCACCTTCTCGAGACAACCTTTAATTTGGCCATTTCACGTTGTTGTTTTGCAGGCGACAAACTAAAATAGCGGTAGAAGAACCACTAAATGGGGTCTGACACTATGTAAAACTATTTGTAGAGAGATTGTTTTCATAAACCTATTGTTTTGTGGCGTTGTCGTTGCCGTTGCCGTCGTTGTTGCCAAAAGCTACCTTCTCATTTACAATTGATCTTACCTGTTGCTGTGCTCTCAGTGACTGGACATACTGACTGTAGAAATCAAACACGAAGCGGTGCATCTGAGGCATATCCTCAACAATGAACGGCGCCTCGGACGGTGGAACTCCACGCTTGAAGGAGAGAGACAATAATGAGATAAAAGCCGAACAACTCGGAGTATAACCACTTTGATACCAAGTGCGGTAAAATTAATCTTAATCTTTATTCCTCCCAAGAAGACATATCTTAAGTTACACTTACAAATGCAAGCCTAAAAAAACAAACAAACAACAACTAAAGATCATATTTAAATAGAAGCCTATTCACAAATACATTCTTAAATCTATCAGAATTTAAACTCTTGTACTCGGTTATGA
>JAEMWC010000732.1:320000-380000 GCA_016490735.1 Pachyseris speciosa
CAGTTCTGGTGCGAACGAGTGACAGGATAATGTAATCATTCTGTTGCCCCTGGTAACGATCCACCGTAGTCACCTGATCAAAGAAGGGCAATTGATAAAACATGTAAGATAGACTTCTCGTCTGAGGATAAGTTCCAGTATGCTGGGCAATAGGGGATTGTGAGGCACGATTTCACCACACAAGAAGCTGCTCTGCGATGTGAAGGATAATTATCTCGAGAGCTAGGGAATATATATCGTTCAAGACTGCCCATTTCGGACTGTTTGTTTTTGACGCTCATGTGTAAGTTGATGGAAATGCCAGCCAAAATATTCTTGTTAAGATTTCATACACAGGCCAAGGTTCAACTTCGGGTGGAGTAAAAAAAAAAGAAAATTGATAACGAAAATAGTTTTGCTGAGCTGTTTTGACAGGATTGTCCTAAGAGCGGTCTTGCTGACGTGGTGCTTATGTGAACGGGGTACACACGCTGGAATTTGTGAATTGTGTGAACGGGGTACACGTAAGGCGAGTTTCTACTGCGTTTCAAAGGAAAACACAGTTATAACCACAGCAAATTAATTACGTGTCTGCGAGCTCAAGCGAAAACAGATATCGTAAGTTTCTAACCGACTTAAGGCACGCCGCGTCTACCGGTACTGTTCAAGCTATGTTATACTTTAAGTTACCTTGCTGGGCTGACCAATCAGAGGGTTGTTTGCACATCTCTGTTTGATGACATCACGGATAAGATGCTTCTGCCCATTGTACGTGGTCAAAATAGCGATCTTGTCAGCGGGGTACCCAATAAGACGCATGTACATAAATATCGCGACTGCGTATTCGGCTTCTCCGAGATTCTACAATTACAAAGATGACAGGTGAACGAAATCAATGCTTGTTCAAGCCTCTTGCTCTGCATGGGCATTTATAACCCAATACGTTTGGAAACGCGTTCTATTGGAACACCGTAACTACATCAAGTCGAATTGTTTCGGCCTGAAATGGTTGAGCTCAATACAGGGTTGCTACTTATTGGGATAGAAAACATTCCCTGACATTTCGCTGACTTTTCACTGATCCCAAACCAATTTTCCCTGACCATCCAGGCAGGAAAGACGCCACAGAACTCGATTCCTTTGCAGGAATTTTTTTGAAACTGCATTACCTTTTACTAACAAGGAATCTCTTTCCCAAACCTAATGGCTCACCGTAAGTAAAATTCCCTGACTTTCCGGAAATATTTAAAATATCTCTGGCTGGACACACAATTCCCTGACCTTGGACCTGCATGTAATAGGGTAAATGTCGAAGGTTTATTTGTTGTATCTTTCTTGAATTTACCTGATAGAAGTAAGGATTAGGTTCCGACTCGCCGACTCCATTGAAATCTGGAACATCAATGAGTTGATAGTTAAAGAAGAAACCAGGGTTCTCCACACAGTACTCCGGCCACGTGTTGACATGAGGAAGGTCACCAAGCTTGGTGTAGCGCCAGTTGTAGAGACTACACAAGCTACAATTAACAAAACACACAAGTTACTCGTCAAAGTACACTGAGTCAAATTTCAGGGCACTGACCTGTTAAAATGTCCAGATAATTTATGTCTCATGAATAAAGCACAGTACTGGGCCTGGTTGTTCGAAAGCCGATTAACGCTAACCCAGGATTAGGAGCAGTAACCGAAGTTTCCATGTAGCTCGTTGAGGAGGTTTTGTAAATCATATTTAAAGGGGCGCTGTCGCGGAATTTGGGTCTGAACCCAAACATGTGTTTGCAAGGTGGAACGCTTAAAAAATTTTGCAGTTTTCCAACGAAGTACTTAATATGTGCATTGAAACTATTTGAGGCTGTCTGTGACCTCGGATGATGATGAGAAAATGGATTGCAATTTGAAAAAGTTAGGTTAACTTTTTTCAAGTTTCGTCATTGTGTCCAGGAAGAATCACTATTAAATAATACAACTTCCTTTTCCGTCCAAGAAATAATTAGGAATTTACTTCTTCGTGTCAGACGGGCCGATCGCGTAGTAGGAAAAGTACTTCCTCGCGATTTGAACAACTTACATACATACATACATACATACATACACACACACACACACACACACACACACACACACACACACACACACACACACACATACATACATACATACATACATACATACATACATACACCTTTATTGCGCTCCCTGAAAAGGGCTTTTCAGCAGCAATATTTAAATATATATTAAAAATCTTACATGAATTAAAAATAGAAAAAATCTGATAAGATAAAAGCTAAAAAAAATAAATGCAACGTTTCACGATAAATTATTTACAAGCAGTTCACATACATTCTTTTTAAAAGTCCTCAGTGAAGAAGTTAACTTTAGATCAAGGGGGAGCGAGTTCCAAACTTTTGCCCCTCGAAAGGCAAATGACCTCTGGCCAGTAGAAAGCCGACAATGTGGCAAGTTGAGTTCATTGTTATCAACAGATCTAAGTTGTCTATTATGAACTTGTGACCTATATACAAATTTGTCTTTCAGATAAATGGGCACCCGATGTTGTAAGCATTTATGCACCATGACGGCTGTGTTTAATCGTAGTTTATCCTCTATACTAAGCCACCCAAGTGATTTAAGGCCTTGAGAGATGTGGTCGAATTTTTTCAAGCCGAGTACGATCTTTCCTGCAAAGTTCTGGACCAGTTGTAGCTTCTTTATATTTGACTTGGATGTGTTTCCCCAAACAGTCGAACAATAAAAGAGTTTACTAAATACGAAGGCATTAATCATTAAAAGTAAAGATTTCCGATCTAATAAGTGCTTTATCCTATTTATTTGAACAAGTTTGTGAACACAGTTCGAGTCTAACTTTGATATATGTTCGTTATAGTTGAGAGTCTGGTCGATATAGACACCCAGGTCTCTGGCAACAGAAACGGGTTCAATCTCCTTTCCAAGAATGGTAATGGATAGACGCGGCAAATTACGTAAGAGTTGTGGAGTTGCAATAACCAAGAATTTAGTCTTGTCAGGGTTAATCAACAGTGAATTCTCGCAGCACCAACGGGATATTTCCAAAAGGTCTTGATTTAACGCATTACTTGCATCAGTAATATCACGAGGAGGAAGAGATAAGAAAATTTTTGTATCGTCCACGTAACCTGAAGATTTGCAGTGCTTAGGAACCGACAATAAGTCGTTAACATACACTGTGAACAGGACGGGTCCAAGGATAGAGCCTTGGGGAACCCCGAAATTTAAAGGTAATGGATCCGAAATAGCGTCCTCGATCCTCACGAATTGACTGCGCTTTGTCAAGTAACTTTCAAACCAGGTCCAGGCAGCAGTGGAGATACCGATTTTGTGGAGTTTCATAAGTAGGCGCTCATGCTGAATGCTGTCGAAAGCCTTCGACATATCTAATAACACGATCAATGAAACTTTCTTCTCATCCATGTTCTTTAAAATGTCATCTGTAAATTGAAGTAGAGCCGTCTCGGTAGAGTGTAATTCACGATTCCCGCTTTGAAACTTTGAGATTTTTCCAGAGCGATTCAGAAAATCAACGAATTGACGATGGGCGAGTCTTTCACAGACCTTCGATAATATCGGAAGTAAGGAAATAGGGCGCGTGTTTACTGGTTCGTTGAAATCGCCAGACTTGGGAACAGGTATGACTTCAGCCATTTTCCACGATCGTGCAAAAGTACCAGTGGCAAACGACTTGTTAAACAAATGCGTGATTATCGGGAGTATTGCAGGAAGGCTATCCTTAAGAACTCTAGATGTAATTTTGTCGGCACCAGGAGCTTTATTCGAAGGCAGACCATTAACGATATTTTCAACTAGAGATTCAGTTACTGCAGAAAACATAAAAAGTTCTCGATGGTCATTTTCGTGGACATCATTTGCATAGTTGTGTAACAAGCCATGACCGCTTGGAGAAAACTTATGACAAGAATTGCCGTGACAGTGCCCCTTTAACGCTTCAAGTAAAGTTAAATTCCAGTCAACACTTAAGGGTGAAAATCTTTTGGAAACTGGTGAGTTTATTGAACTGTAACTTAACTGGACTCAAAGTTCACTCTAACCCGGGATTAACTTAATGTGGGTCCTAGTTACTTACGGTGTTCGAGTAGTATCACAAATAAAATTTACTATTTCTGATTTTTTTCTTGTTTTCTTTGATTTTGATATGTTGTTTATGATTAAAAACGAAAATCCTTTTGGTTTTTATTGTGTCATTTTGATTTTGAATTTGTCGCGTTTGATTTCTCAAATGGTACTTTGATTTCCAAAATTTGTCGCGTTTGATTTCTCAAATGGCACTTTGATTTCCAAAATTTGTCGCGTTTGATTTCTCAAATAACACTTTTGATTTCCAAAATTTGTCGCGTTTGATTTCTCGAAAGCATTCTTGATTTCCAAAATTTGTCGCGTTTGATTTCTCAAATGCATTTTTGATTTCCAAAATTTGTCGCGTTTGATTTCTCAAATGACACTTTTGATTTCTATCTTTAATCTTTAATTGCCATTTACACTAACCTGGATTGGTCAGAGTGCTCAGTCTTTGCAAGTGGGGGGGGGGGGGGGGGGGGGGTCTCACTTCGAACGCTTTAGCGTGAGTCAACTCGGTGGGTCCGGGGGTAGGTACCCCGGAAAAAGTTTAAAATTAAAGTCCTCTGAAATGGCTGGAAATAGATTTAAAACTAACATGGTGTGGTGAAAAATATACTTTCAGCAACAAAAAGCTGTGTTTTAAAACAAGAATTTAATTACCTTTTCGCTGAACTAATCATAACTGGCAATTAGTAAAGTACCCAAAGGCTCAACTCAACATACGATTGCCCTCGAGACATTGTACTGTTGATAAGTGTGGAGGGGGGAGGGGGGGAGCTTAAGCCCCCCAGCCCCTCCCCCTGCGCGGTGCCTGTCATAAAACCTGGGCTCGGTAATATTCTACTCAAGGCCGGGGACAATCAGTTTTACTAATCATGGCCGAACGAGAGTAGAGAGGGCTTTTTCGAGGAAGTTGTATCAACCACCCGCCTGCCTAAATTAAGGTTCGAAAACAAAGACATAATATTGAACAGAAATTCAGAATTATGCAAGAGATGATGTCAGATCTTAAGAAAGCCAACAATAAAGATGTTTCAGCTTATCCTTGTGTTCTTACTGAGTCCTTAAATGAGAAAGACGAGGTCTTAAACACTAAGAAATACTTAAATAAGAAACGCAAACATCGCACAAGACTAAAGACTAGTTAAACAAAGTGTATCCAAGAAAGCCGAAGAGAAAAATAATACCTATATTAGAAACCTATCAGAATATACCCTGACAACTGACCAGATCAACCTATTATCTAAAGGCTTCCGTTTCATCCTGTCTCCACACATTTAAGTCTAACTTGCTTAGATTAGAACGCAAAGCTATTAAAGAGCTAAAAGAAAACTCGGAAATAAATATCAAGGAAGCAGACAAAGGAACCACGACTGTCTTAGGGAACAAAACAGATAAGATTAAAGAGGGCATGAGATTAATCGAGGTCAAGGAACACAACAGGCCCCTCGAAAAACCAATGGAAACTTCTACTTAAATGGTTATCTCAAACACCGAACCGTCCGCGCAACCCAGTTTTTTACACTTTAACAAAGACGCACAAGGTCAACTTGTCAAGTCGACCGATAATTTCTGGATACGACTCTCCTACTGAGAGAATTGAAGCCTTCATTGACAGCCTCCTCCAACCAATTATGAAAGAACAGCAGTCCTACCTTAAAGATACAACACAGTTTATTAACTTCAATGGAGGAACGAGAGTTCCACAAAACACGATTCTCGTCTCATATGGACGTTACAAGTTTATACACGAATATACCGCAAGAAGACTAATGACGATCATATGCCACGCATATGACACATTCTACGCGGAAAGCCACCCCCCCCCCCCCCCCCCGCCCCCATACCGACAGGCTATTTAAGAGAAATGCTGAGACAGGAGCCCATGGCTGAGATTAATATTACAAGAAAACTCTTTTCAGTCAAATGGAGAAGACTTCCTCTAGACCCATGGCACGGCTATGGGCACGAAAAGAGCGGTCTCTTTTGCCAATATTTTCATGGCTAAGATCGAGACAGCAATTATCGATCAGCACAGTACAAAACCGTTGGTATGGAAGAGAATAAAATTTACCGCTGATATCTCTGACAAAGAAACTATTTTCCTTAATACATGCATTTACAAAGGAAGGAGATTTGCCAGCTGAGGAATCTATCCTTGTCACGCACACTTATTTTAAACCTACTGAAACATTCCAGAACACGCACTTTAAATCCTGTTACCCTCCCGGGACCACAAAAGCCTTCGTGAAGGGTCGAAGGTCTTAGACTGCTAACAACTAATTCTTCAGAGGAAACAAAAAACATAAGAAATCAAACTACGCCCTCGAGCGAGAGGCTACCCGAACAACCTTCTAGATAAACGCTGTCGGAAGTCAGATTCTCTGATAGAAAGATAGCTCTCAAAGAAAATACTAGAGCGCATAAAGAAATACTACCCTTTGTAACGCAATACAACCCATGTGTGCCTAACCTCAAACGCATTCTAAGAAATGGCATCTATAAACTTAAAGAAATGTTTAAAGATCATCCAATTATTTCTTATAAGAGAGGCAGATCTTTAAAAGACCTACTAGTGAGAGCCAAACTGCAGTAGTTAAATCTTATTACACTACATGTGAAAGGTTACTACATTCATGCGACACGTTTGTGGGATTTGTGAATGACCTGTCATATAATAGCTTGCTTTTGGACTGACATGGCAGCGAAATACGAGCAGACAACAGAAGGGCAATAGGTCACGCGTACACTCGTCAAACAATCTGGGACGTGTCATTTGAGAAATCAAACGCGACAAATTTTGGAAATCAAAAGCGTCATTTGAGAAATCAAACGCGACAAATTTTGGAAATCAAAAGTGTCATTTGAGAAATCAAAAGCGTCATTTGAGAAATCAAATGCGACAAATTTTGGAAATCAAAAGTGTCATTTGAGAAATCAAACGCGACAAATTTTGGAAATCAAAAGCGTCATTTGAGAAATCAAACGCGACAAATTTTGGAAATCAAAAAGTGCCATTTGAGAAATCAAACGCGACAAATATTGGAAATCAAAGTGCAATTTGAGAAATCAAACGCGACAAATTCAAAATCAAAATGACACAATAAAAGCCAAAAGGATCTTTCTTTTTAATCATAGACAACATATCAAAATCAAAGAAAACAAGAAAAGAATCAGAAATAGTAAATTTTACTTGTGATACTCCTCGAACACCGTAAGTTACTATTAAAAAAAAAAAAAAAAGCCCTTCCCCCCGCCCACTCTCCCCCCCCCCCCCGCAAAAAAAACAAAAACAAAAATAGAAACAAAACATGTTTTACCATTAAGCTCTTTGCCCGACGAAACAAACGCCTGCAGTGCTTACTTCGTTAGTGTTCGCGGCAAAAGGAGGGTATTATGGGCAAGTCGAAAACTAGACAAAAATTATCGGGACGATATCAGACTTTTCCGTTCAGCGCTGTTGCCATGTAGCAAACGTCTTCTTGAGTACAAATTAGACACTAGAATCGTGGTGTAGAAAGCTACTGGTTCCATTTTTTGGGGTACTTAATCGCGTCCTGTCAAGCGCGTGCACTCGTTACTTCAGACCGTGAAGAATTTAAAAGGTAAACACACAATGTTGTTCTCACCTCGCTCTCGCACGACCCTGGGCATCAAGTTCAACTGTAGGAACACCCAGGCGAACAAATCTTGTGAACAGAGATTGCTCCATGTTGGAGAACTTCTGGAAAGCCATGTTCTTTATGACAGGAGGAAGCTAAAAGTAAAAGAGAAAAAAGAGTAGATTACCGCGTCAAAGTATACATAAGTCTTGAGACAGTTCCGTTATCCCCTCTTGGCAAAGTTGAGTTTTAGCGTTCTGAGAAAGCAATATTAGTCCATGGACGAATCGAAATGCTTCAATATTGACTGGGGGAAGAGGGAAGGAGGTTGGGGGGGGGGGGGAATCGGGGAGGTCAGTGAAAGGAGAAAACGAGGTACTGTTACAAGGATAGAAGTACGCAAAGTCTAGTTTGCTTATGACCCACATTGTATAAAAATCTGGGTCACCTCGCAGCTCTTACAAGGTCTCACCCGATTGGAGACCACCCTTCAGGTGAGACAAATGAACAAACAACACAAACAATGGACCCCAGCCCTAAAACAATAGCGACACTATCACCTCCACTGACATTTAGAGCTTATAGGAGCTGCGAGGCTACCAAAAATGTATAATAAAGACAGTTGACAGACCTGGTGGTGATCACCAATGAGGATGACTCTTTTCATTCGATTGTACCCATCTTCAGGATTCTAAGAGATAGTAAAAGCAAGGTTGAGTTCTGTGTTGATAAGAGTAGGATTACAACACGGCCCAAAATCTGTCTTCCATTTGTTTTCCTACCCATTTCTTTTTCCTTAATTTTTCTCCACTAGGAAGCTTGTTCGTTAATTATGTGATTACTGGGGCACTGCAAGAGGAAACCAATTATCGAATTATCGTTGTCCGAAAGTTTGTCCTTTCAAGACGTGGGCTTCAACCTGATGTCCGGCGTAATTCCCCTCGAAACCGTCTTTCTAATAGACAATTCCTTCAGGGTTTTCTTGTAATTTCAGTTTCTCCTTTTCCGCAAGAGACTCAGCTCTTGTTTTCTAAAGTTCAGTTTAGTTTTACTTAACCAACTGTCGAAAAATACAATTAGAAAACGAAAAATTATGTTATAGAAGTAAACATTGGTAGGGTCAGCAAGAATCTTGGCAGCGTTTGCCATGTGGTAACCCCCCACACTTACAACGGTGGCCAACGGTGACATGAACTGTCTCCACCCATCCCTCCCCCTTGTACCCCAGGAAAGTGGAAGAACAGCGAGGGTGATATTCATATTGAAAATGAGGCTTTAAAGGGAACCTCCATGCACTCTTTCAAAAAATTAACGCTAAATTGTTGGAAATAATTACTAGCTTCCAAATTTTGTTTTGAAACGTGGATATAACATTTAAGTGTACTAAAATATTGATATCATTATCGCCTATTTTCGCTTTGAAATTTCTCGCGCGCGGACTTTTTTGATTTGATGACTTTTAATGGTTGCAGCTACTGTCAGCAAGCAAATGAAGCAGAAAATCTTTTGTGTTAAACAATAGGGCAACCATTACACGTCATCAAACCTAAAGTGGCCGTACCCGGGAAATTTAAAAGCGAAATTAGGTGACGATGATATCCATTTTTTTTACACTTAAATGTCATATCCACATTTTAAAACAATATTTGAAATCTAGTAATAATTGCCTACAATTTAGGCCCAGTTCAAACGTCGAACTTCACATGTGCCGAATCTAATGCAAATGAGAGTGGAGGTTTCCTTTAAAGCTTAAGTTGGCCTGAACCAACATACTCCACTGACCTGAAGCAAAAGAGGAATAAATGTCTCAATTTCCAGAATCTGCGCCGCTTCTTCCATCAACACGTTGTCATACTAAAACAATAACAGAGTAGTCGTACAAGAAGTGGGATGGTTCATCGCTTTCAAGCTTAGTTTATAAAAACTAGTGTGGCACTTTCGTTCGTTTTACTTCATTTCAAGTTTGACTCACCTTAAATCCCAGTTCCACAAGGTCTCGTCTCTTAAGAGCAGCGTGCGTACATGTCATAGCGATAATTTTAGCTTCCTTCACCAACAGGTAGTTTGTTCTGTCGCGACCTGTTGGAAGACAGCATAGTAGTTTTACATCTTCGTTCCTTCAATGATCGGAGTGCAGTTTATTGTAGGACGCTAGTTTTCATTTGAATAATCGAGGGACTGTTAATTAACTTTTATTTGGATAGTCACACTTTACGATATAATCGTTCTCTGAAAGATAAGATCACTTGTACATCAAAATTAACGTTACAGCAATACAGATTTGTAAATACAATTTCAACAACAGCGGTTCAGTTATGTCAACAACAACAACAACAACTTCTACACGGTAAAACATCAGTGTTTCGTTCTAAGCTTCATGGCGAGGCTGTTCACAATAACTATAAAGCTGCAATTTAGCCTTACGACAGCCTTGTGACATTGCATAATAAATAGCTTCATTTGAGTCACAGATTTATAGCTGAGGCAACGAAAATGGCCCCGTTGATATCCCGTGCTATAGAAAACAAGAAAAGGATACTTACCACTACGAAGAAGCTCAAATGCGCGAAACTCCTGTTGAAAAAGAAGACAAGATGGACTTAAAGGAGCACTGTCACCGGGATTTTTGCTGTTTTTGGTTCAATTCTGCCCAAACTACTGCCTTTTACCTGTTATCGTGCTTAAACATGATCCTACAGAATCAGCAAGATGAATTCCAATGAAATTTTAGCAGGGAGAGCTAACCATAATAATTTTTTTGGGTGATTTTTCAATGCATGGCTTGAAATTTCGATCCATTTCCATCCTCGTCATCTTTGATGGAATACAGGAGTTTATAGTGTCAATGCAGTACTACAGTCTTTGACAGCAAAACTAGACCATTATTTTAAAGTTTCCACTGATGCATTGGCAGTTTAAAGCTTTTTAAAGAGATGGTTCAATAGCGTGACACTGCGCCTTTAAGAGAAATTTTGTAAGAGAACTAAAAGCACTTGATACAGAGGCACCCAACGACAGGTTTCGGTAGATATCTGTTCGGTGGAGGGTAGTTCGCCTAAGGCTTTCGGCGTCGATTAAAGAGTGCACTCGGATTTTCGTAAGTAAAACGTGGCCTAAAAGATTCGTAATGTGGCAATTATAACACCTGAGGTTTTCACAAAGGTCGTTATCGCTGTTTTTGGCAGTAAAAAACGTCAGCTAGCATTTTCGGAAAGAAAAAAAGGTTCCCTAGGAAGTTCATTTCAGCTAGTATTTTCTCAAAGAAAGATTTTGTTCCCTAAAATTTTCGGGCAATTAACATTTCAGCTAGGGAATCCGAACAGATCAAAGTTTTCTAGCTAACCAAAACATCACTTTAAACAGACTTCAAACACCATAACGTACTTAAAAATGCCTTTCTACAGCTTTTGGGTGGTTTGGCTCGTTGGGTGCCCCTGTTGATAAGAGCGTTTTGCGACATACGTTTTAGAGGAGGGGGGGTTAGGGTATTTTCGTGACGCCGTGATCCGGTTTTTTTGTGCTCTGTGAATCATGATTTGACAACAAAACTGTTCCGTAAATCGCGATAGAACTGTATTCCGTGAGGCGTGAAATGCAAAAGTCCTTGGCTGTGAATCGTGAATAGATAAGAAATAAATCGTAAATGCCTAAGTTTAGTTCGTAGCTGAATTTCACTGCATTGTGATCAGATTTTTTCCGTGGCCTCAGTGAATTTAACACTTGAGTCATGATTCGTGAAATCGAAAATTTACTATCGTGACTTCGTAACAAGACCTCCCCCCCCCCCCCCCCCCCTTTAAGCCTAATTTACACTAGCCAAAGTTTTGTGCAAACCATCTCACAATTTTTATGGGCCGTCATCACCCATGATACGGTAAAATAAAAACAGAGATGAACTGTTATTACCTCTAACTGTTGAAAAATCTTCTTGATGTATCTGTAACAGCCCTGAAAATAAGCGAAACAGACAACGCGAATGATCAGTAAATCACTGTATCTGATTCGGCCATCACGACATCAAATCACAGATTTACCTCGGCGATTTCCATGTCGTCCTCGTATGTTTCTCCTTTGAACAAAGGCTGCAAAAGGGGATTGACAACACTTGACTCATTCACAGTACGTGCGAATGTAACAGTTAAGCAATAAGTAATACGCGCTCACATTTGCACAAAGGTTTGCGAATACTTTGTGCCATAAAGAACTGTGACGTATGAAGCAAAATCGTAGAAAAGAATACTTCTGTTTTAATTTCAATTCCACCCGAAAACTAAATCAAATAAACAAAAGCACCTGAAAATTAGTATTGACTATATAGTTCAACAGCAACCAAACTTGTTAAAAAGATCGTTTACGCTCATCATTAGCAAGTTGTTGAAAATAACACTCTTAATCAAAGGCTCCTTACCTGCGGGGCATTTTCAAAGAATTTGGTGAAAGGGAAAAGTTCACATATCGCAGCAACCTCTCCTTTCTGAACGAAAAAATACAGAGAAATTAATGATCGATTGAACGTAATTCAACAACAAACAAAGAGAAGAGAAAAACGAAGCCAATGAACACTTAAAAAGAAAGAAGAATGAAACCTGGAGCTATGGTTGCTAGTCCCCGGGGGGGGGACTCCCTTATATGGGCTATATAGGTATGTGCGGCCCCAAAGGGTATGGTTTTTCAAAGCCGTTTTGGTCTGAAATAGGGTATCGATTTTAACTTTTTGGTCTGAATAGGGCATGGTTTGTGCACTCTATTCCTGAATATTTGAGTATGTTTTTAGAACAAGCTACTTCTTCGTCATTAGGCGATAAGACCATCAACAAAAGAGTAAGAAAAAAAATTTGGAGTCCCAAACTCTGAACCTTTGAAATCCAGGCTGCCCAGCATTTATTTTGTGCAAAAACTAAGATTTCTTTGTCGCCCAAAGGCAAAAGTAAGTCACCAGGGGCCACAGGGCGCTGCTAGAGCACAGCCCTGGTAGGATAACTGAGTAAAGTACAATCACTACAATTCCTTACGTTATAAGTTATATAGAGAAAGACAAGGCTGATGCTGAGCACACAGCCGGTAGGAATTCACGCGGCAGTGTTATTTTTAAGACCTTAGTTTTATGATGGTGGTTCTGGCTTATGAACCCACAAGATTCCACTCAGCAAGCAGTTCGGTGCTCCTAACAAATGAACCAACAGGATTAAGGTGGCGCAAGACACTTGCCTATGAATAAAATCATGAGCCAAATTTTTGGGGTGGTTGTTCCATTTTCAAGCTTCAAATCTCTGAATTGTGAGGGTCTTGTTATCCAGTCATGTAGCAAAGTAACGCAAAAGCAAAGTAAACAAGAATCATTTTAAACACTCAATTGAAAAACGTTCTACAACAATGCATTAAAAATCGCCCTTGTGATTGCCTTTTACCACGCGTAATTCGGTGTTTAACCTTACCCGCGGCTTGAGCTTTGAAGCAAACTCTTCCCAACGAGATACAACCTAAAAAGAAAGGACAAGACAATGTGTAAACTGTATAAAACAAAACACTCCATCAACCCTCAGAACTGAAATTTTTCGCAGCGTACCTGATACAGGAAAAAATACCCGGCGGTTTCACAAGTATAGGAGACATCTCCGTGCACTCCAAGACTTTCCTGTGACAATAACAACATCAACAAAACATGTGTCAGTGTAAAGTACCTTCTTATAGTTGCAACTGCATATTTCATCGATCAATTTGCTGCTAAAATTTTCTCTCAAAATCTTTTAAAAAACCCGCTAGATACACACATTATTGGTGCGAAAAATCGGTGCAGTGAAACTGTGGATACGATCTAATTTGGCTGTAATTACTATGGGTTCTGTGAAGGAACTGAAAATAAAAATGAACGGAGATACAAGGCGGGTCACTGACCTGCAGGCGCTGAACTTCCTTTAACAGCTGCAGCCTGCTTGCAAGGACAAAGTTCACTCGCCCATATCTGGAAAAAAAACAAGGAAAATTGAGGAAAAGTAAAAAAAAAAAAAGTGTTATGAGCCTCGATAACTAGGAAAAGATATGTCAAAAAAGCCAATTATGAGGGGACAGTGGCAACTTAAAGCCGAATAAAATAGATTGGTTTTTAATTGAGTGTCGAACGTAAATTGCGTTTGCTGTGGTTTTGCATTGCCTCGCTCTGTGATTGGCCAGCAAAACTAGCGCCACTTTCTCAACCAATGAGAAGCAAAACCAAACCAATCGTGACTCGCACGCATGCAGTTTAATTTCCCGCCCTTTTCGCTGGCTACATGTAATTGCTTCCTATTCTGATTGGATCGTTGCGCCGTTTGTGTCTGTCGTGATTGATTAGAATAATTACTTTAGTTTTGCTTTACAATGCTCAATTCAAAAACCGTTCTAATATCGCGATTTGTCAAGGATGCATTTAAGTTACTTTCTTGCCGTCCTATGCAAAATGGAAAGTGAATTGAAAAGAACCCATTTCTCGTTTTTTAAGTGGAACGCGGCCACTCTACTTTGGCCACGTTGTATAACTTCAAAAGTTGAAATAATCGGAACTGAGTTTTAAAGAAAGAGTTTGTGGTGTTATTATCGTAGACGATCAAGATCTCTTGTAGATGGTATAAACTCAGGACATCTAACGAGATACAATACAAAGTAACAGTGATGTTTCTCTAACCGCACACTGACTTGAGTCTCTTACAAACCTGCTGAAATCCTTTTCCGTCTCCAGTGCTTCTTCCCCGTGGCCCAGACGAAGTAAATGACGTTCCTCAATGTCCAAAGCCATGATTTTTTCAAACAGTTGATTCAGTGCCTGTAAAGTGAAAAAGACGTTTTACAAAGTTAACCACCAACCGCTCTTTGCCTCTTATTTTCATCGATCTTCAGTCTGTCCAAACATTCTGTTCTGTTTCTGCTTATTGATATTCAAATAAGACTTAAATATAAAAATCTACGAAAAATGTCCCCAGAGATTCAAAGAAGTTCGCCTTTTGGCAAGAAAGTGCAGGCCTGCTGAGTCGCCTCTTCCAAATATGCTAGACCAGTAATTTTTCAAATAAATACCCTTACAACATTGTTGCAAGGTTTACCTTGCGTAAGCCGTACCTGATTGGAGTGTGTGACCAGCAATGTTCTCTGCTCCGGGAAATTGTGATAAATATTGGAAATTATCTGCACGGCTACATCTGTCTTCCCTGTACCAGGAGGTCCTACAACCTAACAAAACAGGAAAAAAACAACTGTAAATTGACTTGTTTGACACGCTGACATGTGCTTGGGCTTTATAGATAGAGTCTATAAATTGGTTACTACGCAAACAACAGTTACTGGTCGGGATCTTTCGTTGGAGCTGTCGCTCTGTAAGATTTACCCGGCCAAATGGCGAAGCCTATAAATAAATAAAACATTACTTTCCACTCGTCCTGCTTAATATGCAAAAGATGAAAGTTTGTTCTAACTTTTGAGTCTGTGGATGAAATCGTAAAGTGTGACCATTCAAATGAAAGCTACTGAGCAGTACTTTCCTGTGGTACTGTTTATTATGCTGTACAAGGTGATTCTAACTTTTGGGTCTGTGGATGAAATCCTAAAGTGTGACCATTCAAATGAGAACTACTGAGCAGTACTTCCCTAAGTACAGAAATTTATGTCATAGAAGATGGTTCTATCAGTTGATTCTAAGAGTGGTCATTTAAATTAAAGTTTCTTCTTGAGATTCAGTTTCGTAGCAAAATGCGTTCCAACTTTTGACACTGCACATTCAAAACTTTATCCCTAGAGAGTCACTAAACTAAACATTGTTTTTTCAAACTTGCCATGGTAAGCCCTGGCTGCATTCCTGCTCTGATCGCTTCAACTTGAGTGGCAGTAAAAGGAACAGCATTCCTACCACGCAGAAGTAAGCAAGAAAAAAAAAAAAAAAAAAGACAAGAAAAGAAAAGAAAGGGAGAAAAGTATGATAAGCCACACAATTACGACGAAAATGTTAGTCAAACAACGGGCGAAAGACTTCTTCTGAAGAAAGGTAAGAATTACGAAAGACTAAAATTCCACTCTTGTGTAAAAACGACAGTTAGAAACTAAGAACCAGGCGTGGCTTACTTTTTCGGTTGATTGAAGGGATATGGCCCGCGGTTAGGCACCACAAAGGGTTCTACTAATAATTCTTGTTTTGCTTCTCTCGGTTCTTCTTCACCGTGCTTTCGTTTCTTGCTGTCAGGCGCCTCGGGAAAAGTAATTCTACAAAGAAAGGATGAGGTAAGAAGTGCATTCAAACCACGAAGCTTGCCAACAAGTTGTGGTCTAATACATTTTGATAAAGTCGACACAACTACAGCAACAACTCCGCCCCCCTCCCCAAAAGGAAGAACAATTAAGAACAACAAAACATGTCAAAACCAGCACGATGCTAACTGTTCGCATACATTGACGACACACTGTGAATCTTACTTGAAAGGTGGGACTTGCTCCGCGGGATTCTCGGTGGTGCACTGTAGAGAAAGGAGGAAGCAATGTACTTCAGAGCTTAACTCTTTTTCTACAAGCAATTTGGTCGCCTTTTCTTGCAATTTCCGGAGGGTAGGAGGTCAAATCGACCTGGCTGCTCCATATAAGGGGTTAACACGGAGATTTCGCTGATCCACAACACCGAAGGCTCTATCTTTGTTGTCACGCTCGTCATGCTAGTTGCCGTTTATTTCTAAACGAACACTGCAGCTACAATTCGTTACTTATTTGATTTATAAGTGTGTTTTTCGAGCCATCAGAAGCACCCTGCCTGGCATCATAAAGCTGGGTTGATGGGTAGAGGCAATTCTTTGAAAGAAAACAGAGGTGAGAAGCAATTTCACACGAAGTGGTCCGCTCGAAGTATTCGAGCGAGTGTTGGCAATTCACGGAGTGAAGTTGTGTCTTTAGTTGTTTTGTGAGAGGATTCCGGGACCTGGCATGGCAATTTTGGCGAGTTTTGACTTGTAAATAACGCAATCGGTGCAATATTTTGTCAGCAGGACCGGGTGGCTCGACACTTATAAAAAATTTCTGAAATGGAAATTGGCGCACTTTCACTCGCCCGGTATAAAAGAGTTTCCCATGATACCTTTGGGTCACAAACGCGAAAATGACAGACCTGTGAGAGCAACTGCAATCAAACGCCTTATCCATGCCGCGCTAAAAGAGTGAGCAGGAAATTGAGGAAAAGATGGTAAGACGTGGAGTAGAAGTTTGCTGGCAATGTAGACATTTAGCTTTAAGAGGAATTTTTGTCTTAAAATTTTCAAGACAAAGTTACGTATTTTACGGTGTTGTCCGGGGGCGTGTTTGGTTTTGCAACAAAATAAAAGGTCATATTCATTGGAAATTAGGAGATTTGGACAGTTTAGAGGGTGATTAAGTCTAAACAACTGATTATTTCGCAATAAGAATGGTTCATTTCAAACATAGACCGGGATTTGAGAAAGTTGTGGGTTTTCAAGGCAGGGTGCAAAAATGCACCATATTTGGTAAACCTGTTGGAAAAGAGTTAAACAGCGCACTGAGCTGATATTACTAAGCGAATTCAACTGAAGCAAAGGACTTCAGCGTTTACTGACCTTAACTGAGTATTGTGGAAAGCACGCCTTTAGATGCTCAAACTCCAGAAAAGTGTCGTTGAAATCCAGTTTTCGGATTTGATTTGGCATTCTGTAACGAGATAATTACCGCCAATGAACATTCAACCAATTATCCTGCGACATTGCGGGGAATATCGCCTGACGAGGTCGTCGGCCGAGTTGGCTAAAATTAGGGGAAATTCCGCACGATTGCGCAGGATAATTGTTTTATCATTCAAGTCAACACATTGATGACAAAGTACAAATGACTGAGTTTACTGGAGAAAATCTGAAAAAGCCGCCATTTTTCTCCACGACATACGAAATTACGTATATCACAGGCCATCTGTTAAGTGCGCGCGACAAATATTGAGCTCGCTTTGGCCATATTTGAGCATTGGCACGATGTGTTGAAAAATACTATGATACCGATATGGATAACAAGGGAACATTTTTCAAGGTAGCGCACTAGGGAGCTAATACAATGTACCTGCTGTAATGAGCTGCGCCAGGGTCATCATAACCAAGGAATATGTCGTGCAGCCAGTCTGGAACGATGCATGACGTGTTCATTAGATCCCGGATGGTCTCCAACACGGCCTACAACGAACAACAAACGCGTTAAGTCTGCAAACATCTTTGCGAATACAGATCCTACAAAACATAACTTTGGATTTTGAGTTTTCAAATCTCAAATCTGCATTTTCACGGCGAATATCCGAGATTGGCCAATTTCCAAGGAAGACGGAATCAGGACATTTTATCCGGCAATTGCTTTGCAAAGTTTCCCTCGAAAGGGGGACGATTCTTCAAACAGGGGTTGACGGTATTTCTTTAAGACGATGTCACGTGAGAAAACATGCCGTGACGGCTTTATGTAACCGAAAGTTAAATTCTCGGAAAAATTCAGTTGTTGCTTGCACTTAAACGTCTCTTCGTCAAACATTTCGTTTGCTTTTCTGGTGCAAACGAGCCTGTCTTCGACTACACATCATCAAGCTGAGAGAAAGCCGTCATTATACAACAGTTACATTGTATTTGTTGTTGATTAAAACCTACCTTGAAATTGTTCTCTTTGGGTTTACGTCTAAGAAGAATGTTAAAAGTCTCGTAAACATCCTACGAACAACACAACAAATGGAAAATTAGGAGACCGCTTGGCTGGCAGCATGGCCGTTGATCTAATGAGCAGTGGTTCTTTACGTTCCTGAATCAAAAGGAACCGTTATGTTTACGCCAGTTTACACCCTTCTAAAGCTGGTTAATTCTAGTCTACAATACCAAAATAAGGCTTAGTTTGTGGATTCATTGGTTAGAAATAAAGTTTTACAAAAGCCAAGCCATCCAATATTTCTGTCCTTCATACGCCCCCCCCCTCCCCCCCACCGCACCCTATCCCCTCGCTCGCCTCCTTTCAGGCTAACAGTTAACAGTTCAATATGGACTGTATCCACAGAGTTCACTGACCAAACTTTTAAATCCCGAGATTGGAAGTGAAAAGACATATAAACATCGCATGGTCAGCTAACTTCATTAGAACAAAGCCATTGTCCAAAGATTAATTACATTGATGTTCTAGCACCTTCTCCCAACTACTATGTAAGACATAACTTAAGACAAGTTAGGAGCATTTACCTCAGAGCCATGGACAGTCTCGGCCATATCCTGCTGATACTGATTTGTATCAAGCCACAAGCGGAAGGTTCTGTCATCTCCTTTAAATTCAGGTTTCGGCTCAGGCCCTGAAGAAAACACAGAACAATTTTGCATGTTCAAAACAAGGAAATAATTGGGTTGAATTCACTTGAAAAGTTTGTAGAAGCTTTCTAGTAAGGCTGCAACGATACATTTTCACATGATACGATACGTATCTCGATATGCGTGCCACGATAGTGGATACGATACAATACACTATTGCATGTGACAAGTGACCAACTAATCTTATTGCCGTATTGGAACTACGCATGCGTCTGTTTGTTCGCCATCTTGAAAAATACGTGACACGCGAGTGCAATGCAAAAAGGATGGATTTTGTTTCTCCTCTTGTTGAATAAATCGCTATACAAAGGCTAAAACGAAGAATTTGGGTAAGGACTCATTAATAACTGCAATTTTTCATTGCTTGTGTGGAACATTTTATTTTATCGTAATACCGGGATATGCTGTTCAAATATCGATATTCGTATCGTAACAAGAAATATTGCGGTTCACCCGGGTATCGTTGCAGCCCTACTTTCTAGTTCCTGTCATTACCACAAGAACTAGACGTTATATGCAAAACTGGTCTCTCTTTAGGAAGTGATGGGTGCTAGAAAAGGTGAAATCAAAATAATAGTAGCAAGTATTCTTTGCTTGCACCTGACGTCACAGCGGCCATGTTGGTGGAAAGAACAATGGTGAAAAAGTATTTTGGAAATTTGACTCTATTATTATGCAAACCCTGAGCTACATTTTTAACATACAGAAAGCACTCTATTAAGTATCTTGGACCGACACTATGGCGCCGCCTACCTCGAGGCATGAGAAATGCAAGCACCCTGAGTCAGTTTATAATAATAATAATAATAATAATAATAATAATAATAATAATAATAATAATAATAATAATAATAATAATAATAATAATAATAGTAATAATACTTATATAGCGCCGATATCAATATCGCTATTTAAGAAATTAGTAAGACAAATGGATCTCTCGAACCCAATTGGCAACGAATGTGGACCTGACTGTTTTCTCTACAGCTCGTAGAGGCAAGGAGTATTTTTAATAGAATAGTATCGGTAGATTTCTATATCTTTCTTATTAGTATAAATCTACTAGCGTTCTATCACGTATGCCGTTCTCTGATTGGCTACGCTACTTGCTATCTATTCTGTGATAGATAGTGAGTAGCGATTGTCAACAAAATGCCGGCTGCTTCTTCGCGTTTTTGAAGTGTCTGCGAGGAGGATTTAGATAATTTACTTGTTTAGTCTTGAACGACTAGTAGATTTATACTAAAACAATTAGATTATTCGCTGTCGATTTCTACGCGTGATAGCTGATTCGGGCTAAGCCCTCATCAGCTATCACGCGATAGAAATCTCGAGCTCATAATTTAATTGTTAAATAGAATAACATTGGTATTTTTTACACAAGTATTTTAGAATGTCATTATATTTAATATTTATTTAGTATTTATCACTTATTTAGTATTTGCTTTGTTATTGTGTCTCCAATTAGCAGGTATGCTAAAGTACTTTGACACAAAAATAAAGTTATTGTTGCTGTTGTTGTTGTTGTTGTTATTGTTTTGGCAACAACATGGCCGTCTTATCACGTGAGTGCAATCAAAGAAATTATAAACAGAGCTATCCATTAGCAACCCTTTGGAAATTCTAAGAAATCCTTCAAGACAGTTTTGCAATGCCTTTTTTACCTTCCTCGATGACTTTGCCTTGTTCATCCAGCATTCCTTCAATCTCTGCTCCGCGCACGTAATCAACGCCAAACTAAATGTGAAAATGACAGTGCATTACAGTGCATGAGAATGAAGAACCTGTCTCTCGTGCAGTTGCCAACAAGAAAATAACACTTTTTTTTATTGCGGATAACAGTAATTTAGATTTCTCAGCTATCAGTCAACAAACAAAAGAGTTTGAACTTCAGAGACAAACTCAGTGGTTGACAAAGGGAATATATCTATTAGCGACTTGAAAATTAATCCCACAAAGGGTGAGAAACTCCCTATGCCTTTACAAAGGGAAAATGTATAGGTGTCAGAACTGGGAGATCTTGGGTGCGTACCATTTGTCAGGAAAATCCGGAAAGTTCCCCGCCGTTTGAAGTCAATTGCAAGGAAAGGTAATTTTCCGGAAAATCTTGTCGGTACGTAGTCCTCGTTTTCCGTTCGGAACGGAATTCCAGAAATTTCCTTACCATTTTCGTGAATTGTTCCGTTTTCAGGTCCTTTCTCTGGTTTTCGGGACGGAACGCCAGACAGTAAATAATATGCGCCAATGTCATCCAGCTGGTCGGTAAATTCGGAAATTTAAATCACGAACCATTATTCAACGGTCATTCCATGCGAATTTTTCTGACAAATGGTAAGCACCCGTTGATGAAGAAAGGCTTCAAAATACTCCTGCATTCCCACTTTAAGGTACTTTGAGCAAGAAAACCCAAGTACACAAACTTCAACCCGCGCCAAGGAGCATAGTATCGTGTGCCTTATTTCTATGAGACATTACCTGTTCTCTAAACGGCTTGGAACGATCATATTTGACCGGCCCAGTGTGGGTTGGACGAACAGTCACTAGAAACACCACATCATGTTTCCTCAGAGCTGAGAAATGAGAAAAAATTATGTCTTACCTTCGGTGCCTGCATAATTGCATGGCAAACAAACCTTACAAGAACGTTGTTAAACAAATTCAGAACTGAATTGGAAATATTTCGTGATAAATCGTTTTGTACCGTACTCGTATTTGGATTATTTCCAATCAACCGAAATCTCCTTTGATAAAATATTTCCATCCAAGGAATCAGTTTATTTCAAAACAACTCAGTGACAACGAGAAAATCCTTGTGAAGTTTTTTATACACTTTACCTTTTTTCAGAAAAGTGCGCATTATTGTTGGTGTTGTTTTTTTACACCAAATACAAAGGGTACTAAACCAAACCTTAACAAAATGCCAACTAGTTTGGACGCACCTGATAACTCAGGAAATGTTAAGATTAGTCTTGGTTCATTTTCTTACTGACTGAAATTCCTATTCGGTCTATTGCATGGAAATGTTGGTTCTTGAGGGAGGGGGAAACCGAAGTACCCGGAGAAAAACCTCTCGGAGCAAGGACGAGAACCAACAACAAACTTGAGTCCGGGAATCGAACCCGAGCAACACTGGTGAGCGGTGAGTGCTCTCACCACTACTACTCTACTTAGTCCCTAAACAATACAAACCGAACTACAACAATACTGAAAGGAGAAGCCACTTAGTTTCGGATCAAATTCAAACATGTATAGAAGAAAACCAGCAGTGAAATTAATAAGTAAAGGCTCTACCTTCCCATTCTCCCTTCACAATGTCCCTCATGTTCAAGTTTATAGTTACATCAGCTCTAACTCGGGACGGGCGTGTCTCGCCGATGTTAGGTTTGGAGACCTGCATCACAGACAGAGTTAGAAAGAAGAAGAAGAAGGGCTATGCCCGAAACGTTTGTGTTTTTTCACAAGATGTCACTTTGACACTTTTTTGTCACTTTAATTTTTTTTTTTTTTTGAAATTTTGTATCGATTTAAGTGTCACGCATCTACTAAGGTGAACAATTCCTTCCTTTTTGTTCATCCTGAACAAGAGTTAGAAAACACTGCGTAATTGTAGGAATGGGGTTAGAATTTACAAAAAAATGTGAAAAAAAAAAAAAAAAAAGGGAAGAAAGAAGGTTCTTTCGTGCTCAGCAAATTATCAAAAGTCTCTGAATCCAGAGCAGCAGCAGCAGTAGTAGTAACGAGGTATGCTCTGTGTTTAACTCTGAATTGTATTTTTATAATTCTTACTTTCTTCAAACTCTGTTTACGTTTAGCTCAATAATTTGGTGTCCCGTTAGACCGCGATTTTTCATCATTTTGATTCTTATTTTCACAAAGAACTGTAAATTAAAGAGCTGTAAAACGTCTACCCCCAAAGGCATCTTTGGTCAAGTCAATAATTTTGCAAAGTGGACAAATGGTCGCTTACCTCGATTACGCTGAAGTTGCTTATTTTCTGTAAAACAAGCACAATCAGAGGAAATTAGTTAATTTGCACTTTGCCAATGGCACAAACCTGAGTTAAAATAGGAGTTAAACAGCACTCCGGAAAAAGAAACAAATTCCTCTTGTGTACTGATAGATTACTTTTGGGTATCTTGAACTTTCGCTTTCTCGAATAATTTTATGATTGTCTTCTTCTGCTTTAACTGCTAGATAGAAGACATTTTAGCCAATAACTAACAGGAAGTAACGTATTTAGCCTACCGTGCCCATCCTCGCCCAGCCGGCAAACTCTGTTTGTCCCACTTCATTTTGCCTGGACAAGAGAGACAAATTTAGAAATTTTAAGGTCCCTGCAACCTTTAAAGGGCTTAAAAAGAATCTGATTTTTCATAAATTATTTGTATACCTTATTGCTACTTTTTTGATGAATTCGATCTTTTTTCACGAAAATAAACTTCGCATTGTTACAAACTTCAAGGCTTCTCGCCCTCACGTTGTCTGAATTCAAGGAAGTAATGACGAGCGAAATTCCCAAGAAACTCATTGAGTATTTTTAAATACTCAGTGGCCGTGACACATGATATCAGTAACAATTTTAGTGGAGATTAAAACTTTATCTTCATGGCCATGCCAGTTTCATTTTAAAACGTTATGCACAACAACTAGTCCGAGCGTGTTTGCGAGACTGTGGAATGAGTTCCGTACCAGAATGAGAATCCTTCGATTTGGTATGGCAGTTAATGGCGTGAACTCGAATCGGTATAAACTGTACGGTACCGATAATTAACGTAACGTCTGTGTAAATATATTTGATAACGATCGATTTAGAAAAACATTTCAAAAGGAAAATTAACGATAAAAACGTTACATGACGTTTCGACGACCTCATGTCATCATCGTCGAATATGGAGATATTAACATAAGTATGTTAATGTCTCCACATTCGACAATGATGACATGAGGTCGTCGAAACGTCATGTAACGCTTTTATCGTTAATTTTCCTTTTGAAATGTAAACACATTTAATTTTGTTTTATGCAAATACTATTCAGGATTAAATGCTATACGTTTATAAGGACTGCGTGACATAATTGCAAAATCTGACGTCGAAAGGTGGAGTCGTAAACTTTGGACACTCAATCGAATAGAAAAAATTCCCTGGCATTTCCCGGCCTTTTCATTGACCACACACCAATTTTCACTGGTCATGGAGGACAAATCCTCGAGCAAGAAAGACAGCTAAGAAACCACACAAATTGAACCCTTCAGTTGCAGGAATTTTTGGAAACGACACTACCTATCAAGGAATCTCCTTCCCAGAATTTCCCTGACTTGATATACAAAAAAAAATCTGTTTTTCCTGGCCGTAGCAACCCTGTATACATGTAACTTCAAATCCTGCAGGTATATAGCGCTTTTCAATTGTGTCGTAAAACCAAAACCAAAGCAATTACTCCGACCAATCATAACAGAAGTAAGCAGTGCATTGAGCCAATCAGAATACGAAGCAATTACATGTAGCCGGCGCAAAGCGCGAGAAAATACCCGCGTGCAAGTCGCGATTGGTTTTGGTTTTGTTTCTCATTGGTTGAGAAAGTGGCGCGAGTTTTGTCAACCAATCACAGAGCAAAGCAATGTAAAACCAAAGCAAAACGAGAATTACTTAAACCGCTCTATCGGGCGGTCTCCTTTTGCCGTTATATTAAAATATTTCGCTCACCAGGGTCTCATTCTGGCAATGACATCCTCCATATCTTGGCGAATCTCATCTGTTGACAAAAACAAAACAAACAAACAAACAGAGAATAGCAAGTCAGTAAACTAGTCTGACACATAGTACAAATAATGAAACAGAACAAAGACCGATGATCATACATGTGGACTCCAGTCTGAAAAGGTTCAGATTCCTCAACAGATAATCATGAAGTGTTAGAAACTGCAAGTTCAGCTTTGGAAGGGCTAGCGTGTCTGTTGAAAGGAAGAAAAAGCCGTGATAATTATTATTAATTTATGAATTATTAACTTGAGATCGCGCGATCTCTCAAATGTGCCGAAATCCTTATGTTACCTTCTGAAGAATAATATTCTGTTGGAACTACGTTTTCATCCCACAAAATCTGCAAAACGAAAATAATAAATTACACTGTGCGAGTGAGTTATAAATATCAAAGGGCTTCAGTGAGGTAACTCGTGAATGCAGTAGCCGTGAAAGTTTCAGTGTTTTAGGGTGGACGTTTCGTTCGCGTGCTTTTATTTAGAATTGTAAATTCGAATTTTATCTAAAAACAAAACAAGGCAGCATAGACCGAATGCCAAAATGGCTGCCCTTAAATCTTTTTTTGTTTTTGTTTTTTTGTATACAAAATATCCTCACTAACCTAGGATAACAAATTCTTTAGAATTTTGAATACGAACAGAAGAATAATTTAGACCGGGATAAATAAATAAGTAAATAAATAAACAAATAAATAAATAAATAAAGGCAGCCATTTTTGCATAGGGGCTATAACCTTGGACAGGACCATTTATTAAATTGCAAAATCGATAAAAGTGTGTCAGTAACACACAATTAACAAAACTAAATTTGCAATTATCAAATAATTGCCCAAAGCTCTCCAACAAATAGTCGGTGTGGGACGGATTGCCTGTTGTTTATCGGTTCACTGACAACAGTTTGAAACCGTTCGGAAACTAAAAAGCTTGATCCTTTTGCTGTAAAAAACATCTTTCATTTGACTTGCATTAAAACGTTTGTTTACAGATTCATCAAAATTTAGCCTCGAATGTTTTAAAATCTATTCTTGTCACCGTGTTCAAGAGGCAATACTGAAACGAACGAAACGGATGTTCATTGAAAAACGAAAGGAACCATTCACAACGGACGAAAAAAACGACCGGACAGTCACGTCTTGCTTTGTTGCTCGTCTTTTACCCACTTATTAAATTTAGACATCATCATCATCATCATCATCATCATCATCATCATCATCATCATCATCGTCATCGTCATCGTCATCGTCATCGTCGTCGTCGTCGTCGTCATCGTCATCGTCGTCGTCGTCGTCGTCGTCATCGCTATCGTCGTCGTCGTCATCGTCGTCGTCGTCATAGTCGTCATCTTCATCGTCATCATCATCGCCATCGCCATCGCCATTGTCGTCGTCGTCATCGTTATCATCAACGTCATCGCCATCGTCGTCGTCGTCTTCATCGTCATCATTATCATTTAGTGCCCAAACATATCAAGGAACTCAAGTAGTTTCCACATTTCACGAGTACGCACTTCAGCTCAGGTATGATAGCAGTCTCCAATACCTGCTGCTATTCCCCATTCTTTTCTCCCCCCTCCCCACCACACGCCCAATCTGCCACTTGACGACCCCTGTAAGGTCCTCAGAAGTCAGTGAGTCTATAGAGACATTACACTGAGACCCTGTTAGTGCCACTTAGGGCTTGCCCCATTCTGTTAGCATAATTTTTGCCACAATTGCAACAAACGAGCATAATTTTTTCCAAAAAACAGCACTGCTTGAGCACAGCCAGAATATATTCGAACTCTTTGATGCATTGAAAGCAATAACAATTTTATTATTACTTTTTTCAGTGCCTTAGTGTAATTGCAGGTTGGAAATTACCGAAAGTACTTTGCCTTGCCCACTTGCCTAGTTCCTAAACTTCTTCCCCTCTCCATATTGGAGGGGGGGGGCAAAACCGCCATATGACACCAATATGGCGTCAGCCAGCATCGATCTTGAGTCAGATTCAGATTCGCTGAAATTGGGAGCGGTGCATACTAGCAGTATAATACAATGGGGCAAGGCCAAGTGTGACTGTCTCTACAGAGCCTTTATCTATTGTTTGGCCCGGTTGTTTGAAAGCCGATTAACTTAATCCAGGATTAGCGTACACTTTGGTTGCAGTTTTTAATTTTTGGATGAAAGTTTCTTTGCTACTTTTTGCTTTTCAGGATTGACGTCCTCAAATCTATAATTTCGCAGAATATCAGTGTTGAACAACGTTTGTGGATAGAGAAATAAACTCCCTGGTTAATGTTTAATCTTGGATTAGGGTTAATCGCCTTTCAAACAACCGGGTCCTATTAGATACGCTTTTTCTTTTTTCATCAATTCCAATCAACTCCAGTCTATTTTCAGTAACATTTACTGTAGAATGAATAATGAAGCTCTTGCTATTAAAATGATAACTTAGCTTCAACAACCTGGACATGAGCTGCACGCCTACTACAAATAGAGTGAAAGAACATTGAAAATCAAAATTCTCAACTTTAGTACGTTTTCAGTTTAAAAATAAAAACTTCAATATTAATAAAAAGTAATCGCAGAATTCCCATTAATACAAGAAGTAATCATTTTTTAATGACTACCATTATAACTAAGAACTACCAAATTTTCATGGCACTCATATCAGATATAAAACAACTACTGACCGTGATAACAATCCCTATATTCACACGGCCATCAGTTATCAGCTTTGTTAGTAACGATGTACATAATATAATTATATAAATAAAAATGGCCTGACGAGTGAAGGTTAATCCAATAGTATCGATACAAATCCATAGTTCTCACCTACTTTCGTCAAAGCTTGAAAACGAAACTTTTTTTTCGATGTGTCTACGCTTCAAAAGCGCATACTACAATAATGCCAATACACGCTTTCTTTTTTATAAGAATATATTTTATAAGAATAAAATATATTCTTATATATTTGCGTAATTTTAAGAATAAACCTAAGGCTGAAATTGTGAAAAGATTATAATTTCGTGCATTGAAATCTGTAAATACAATACAATGATTAACTGTATGTAACGCGATACAGATCTAGACACCAAACACTTGTAATTGATACCCCAATACGTCCTTAAACGGAAATGTCATAAGCTATAATAAAGAATATTACAAGAATATTTTCAGCCTAGAATCAGCAGAAAAATAGGAATATTCAGCCTGGGCCGGAAAACAATATTCTTATAAAAAAGAAAGAGTGTGTTAAAAACTAGTTTCCTCGTGTTTTAAAACTAATAATATACATGAAAAAATTTCTCGATTCTGATTGGCTAAGAGAAATGCAGTTTTTAGGAAACACCGGTGCAGAAAAAAGGTAATTCGGTGCAGAAAAAAGGAAATACAGTGCAAAACAAGGTAAAAAACTGAGGATTCTGATTGGTTGATAAACAAAGGTGCTGCGATTGAGCCAATCAAACGCGGCCTCTGAATGGCGCAAAGTCTGAAGAGCTGCAAGCGACTCTGCGGGCCAAAACAATGGCTGGCTTTTTGAGCAGGTTTTCTTTCTTCGTAACCGCAATAACAGCAGAGAAGCTGCAAAACAGCTCAAAAAAGGAGAAACGGCTGCGAAAAGCACTGTATGTTAGCTGTCTGTTTGGAAACAGTGGTGTCCAGAGAAGGGAATTACCGACGTAATTGGAATTACGAGTCCGTTGATGGAGTGACGCCGAGATTAATAAACAAACAAGGACAAACAAGGCGAAGATAACGAACTAGAAAGCCTGAAGGTAATAATTACAGCGCTTGATAGACACTTAGCAAACAAAGTAGCCTTATAGCTATAGCCTGTAATTGTTTAGCCAATTTTTACAGCTAAAAACGCTTTAAAAACATCGAGAAAACTGTTGTTTTGGTTCACCTTATCTTCGTTGCGTTGCTTCTGCAACGTTAAGAAGCTATCTCGCAATTTTTTCATGTATATTATTAATAAGTAATCACATGATTTTTCTCGTGCAATTTGGAATAAATAAGCACTTGTAATTTTTTTCAAAGACCACAAATTGCACTCGCCCTACGGGCTCGTGCAATTTTGTGAGTCTTTGAAAAAAATTACTCGTGCTTATTTATTCCAAATTGCACTCGAAATCATGTGATTACCTATACGAAAAGCCTTAGTTTTCAAGAGATTGGTTTGCTGATTACTTTAAGATTAATATTTTTTTTGCTCTACTATCAGTTACTAATATGCGTCCATCTGGAGTTGTAGCTATTCCACAGGGGTCTTGTAGCTCACTAACAGTTTTTCCAGTACAAAAACCTTCCACTGAAAACTGAACAATACGTTGATTGTGACGATCACAAGTAAGAATGTTGTGATGATTGCCGCATTTCTCCACGCACAGATCATTCGGCCAGTTAAACTGTCCGTCACCTTTGCCATGTTTTCCAATCTCGCGCAGAAACTTCCCCGAACGATCAAAGACTTTTAAACAGTGGTTCCGGGCGTCACAAACAATGAAAATGTTTTGATGATAACTACATCCAGTGGGGATGCTGAGTTGTCCTGGGCCGCTATCGCCAAATTGAAATACTGGTTCACCATCCTTTGTGAAGACTTGAATTCTGCTGTTATATAAATCTGCCACAGCAACGTGTCCTTCATCATCCATACAAACGCCTACTGGATTTCGAAACTCACCCACTCCTGTCCCTTGTTTTCCGAAGCACTGTACAGCTTTCCCCGTGTGGACATTGAGCTGTTGAATGCGGTGATTACATTCATCCGCCAGTAGTATGTTGTCGTCATTGATGTATGTTACACCATTTGGATGTTTAAGCTGTCCAACATCCTCTCCTTTGCAGCCAAGTTTTCGCACATACTTTCCTTCTTTATCGAATATCAGGATACGGTGTCCAGTGTAGTCGGTGACGGCGATCATCCCTTTACTGTTTACAGCAATCCCCCATGGGGTTTGAACCGTTTCTCCTTTTAAGTCCAACTCGCCCACAACTTCAAGCCGTCGATCTTTCACCTGAACAGTGAAAGGACTCTGATGAAGATTGTCATCGTTTACTGTCACTTTAATCTTGTACGCGCCTGGCACTTTAGGCGTAAACTTCACCAGGAGATTTCCATCGTCCTTCTCGCAAGTCAACAAACTTCCTACCTGATCAGCGGGGTCCACAAAAACTTCAACTTTAAATTTCCCTTTCGCTTCACTTGTAAGTTTTGGACGAACGACAAACTCTGCTTCTAAGTCAGTTTGAAAATCTTGAGCCAGTCCCTCTACTGTACATCCATGTATGTCTGTTGGTATATCTGTCACGAAACCGAGGGTCAAATTCTCTGCTTTAGAAGTCGAAATAAACTTCACAAATGAACTAACCGGAAGTGCTGGGACTGGGCGTTTGTTTAAATCTTCAAACCGCTTTGCTAACTTCTTCTTGGTTGCCATAATATCTGAACTTGAGCTTCTGTGAACCAGGTTGCTGGTAAACTCGATTGCTTGATTCATTTGCTTGACCAAGGAGAGAACTTGAGTTTTAGCATCGTTTAGTTTCTGCATTCTCGACAAAAGCGCGTTCTCGATTTCAGTAATGACCTCCCGCTCGCAGTCTCGAATCTTCCTGATCATTTCTTCGGCGGTTTGGGAAACTTTGCGTTTAGCGACGGTTGAATTAGTTTCTAGATCAACAGTTGTTTGCTCAAATTCGCGAATCACATCACTAAAAAGTTTGCGCTTTTCTTTGATCACCTCGGCTGCCGCGATGACTTTCGCTTTCTCGCCATCAGCTGCTTTGTCAAGCGGATCAAAAGTGTGATTCTTGTGTTCGGTGACAACACAGATGTGACACACGGATGTCTGGCAGTCGATGCAAAAATACCTCGTTACTTCTCGCTCGTGGTATTGCTGAGAGCAAAACGATTGTCGCCTGAGAAGAGCCTCGTAGTCTTCGGCTTGAAAGTGTTTTATTGGTCTGACCTTGTGTCCTTCAAAGGCGACATTTCTCAGAAGCTCGTGTGCGTTTACACAGTCAGGGCACATGAATTTTCCGCATTCGAAGCAGAAGCTTGTCTCAGCGTTCTTTTTCCTGCAGCTGCCGCAGTTGATCTCGCTTCCATCGCCACTTTGCTGTACAGCAAGAACACCCAGCAAACTATTTTGCAGAAATCCAGTGGGTAATTTATCGAAGCTGTCGGGGACACCAACTTGCGCCTGGCACTCAGGGCAGCGAAATTGTCCTTGTTGTTGGGTTGTTAGAGCGTGTTTCTTCAAACACTCGCAGCAGAAGGTGTGCAAACATTCTATTGTCTTAGGTTTGGTGAAAGTATCCAAACAAATCGAACACGTAACATGTTCCTTCAAGTTTTTCAAGAGAGATTCCATCGTAAATGTTCACCTTACTTAGCTATGTGTTTGTGTGCCAAGAATCGTAAATATAATAACGTATTAATTTAAGCAGCTAACCATGCATAGAAAGGTAATCACGGCAACCTTCTAACCTTTTGATTGTCACAAAAGTTCATGTAACCACTGGCAACCCAAGCGTGGTAAGTGAGACGTGGGTTTATTTATTTACGGATTTGAAGCTGTAAAGATATCTAGAGTGTGTCATAATAAAATGACATTTAACACTTAATGACTGGTCCCTCAAGGGGAACAGTGAATTTTGTTTCCCGAGAATCTCAATGTTTCCCGAGACGAAGTCGAGGGAAACACTGAGATTCGAGGGAAACAAAATTTACTGTTCCCCTTGAGGGAGCAGTCATTAAGTGATTTGTTATATAGCAAAACAAATGGGTCAAACCGGTGGAAACAAAAACAAAAGCCAAGTTTGAAAAACGCGCTGAGATTCCAGCGACAGCATCAGGCCACCTTCAACTGCGCGCTCTGACGTTTGACGTCATAGTTTTCGCAATGTTGCCCGCTCATAGCATTTGGCGGGAAACAGTTTCATTGTTAGATGTCATGTGACCATGAACTAGCCATTGAAAGGGCGCGCTGTAGCGGGAAAAATGCCAGCTCTATAACAATTATGTTTATTTCATAGTTTCTTCAAGTGTCTTGTTCAGTCAAAAGCCAAATTTTGGGGCATTTGCACGTGAAAATTACAGAGGAATGAGTCGATCGAGTTGTAGTTGTTTCTAAAAGCCATATTATAGATATTGTCGCCGGACTGATTTGCCGAAGAAAAACAGAAAAAAATACAAAATAAAGATTACTCGCCTTTATTTCAATGTCCCTTGGTGTGTTGTGGCTGGTTTAAACGCCACTTTGTCGAATTTTTGTCACCCGAATAAAAATAATTTTATGTGGACAGTACTTCGGGTGGAAAGATGTTCGGTCATTTTCTTCACCATAACATGAACAGTGAAATAACATAACATGGATCAAATTTGTAATAATTTTTCATATTTCCTTTCATCAGCTTTTTGGACTTTTTTTTCCTTAACTGTTTCATTTTTCTAGTATTCGACCCACAAATAGGCTGACCGAATTTGAAACTTGAGAAGTGCATGTACATTGTACCTGCCTCGTTCCCAGTCGTCTCCATCTTGTCTCTAGTCATTAAATATTAACGAGGGAAGCGCGTAGGAGATGCGCGCCTTCGTTGCATACCGTTCTAGTCTCCCGCGACACCGGTTACTAATAATGAGAGACGACTGGGGACGAGTCAGACACTGTACGATGTAAGTTGATTAGATAATATTGCACTCTTGGACATAATAGAATGAAAAAACAAAACAAAGACAGTACGAAGTAACGGGCACTGATCGGTTCGAATTCAAGGAGGGGACTTTGTACAGTAGCCTACCTGCTCTGTAGGGTAAAGCGGCATTTCATTAATGGCATCGATTTGTGACAAGCGACGCTCATGTCTGGACACCTGCAAAAACATCAAAGCAGAGTAAATGGACCAGACTGGCTGTTTTGGTGTAGTGGTACTTATTGGTGTTGTGTTGTTCTTACTTCTCTAGTCTCCAGTGCAATAGTCAGTTTTCATCTGTCGAGGCGTTTTGTATGCGTGAAGTGAGTTTATGTTACAAGTATGTTGTCATTTCCAAAAAAATAATAATAAAAATAAATAAATAAATAAACAAACAAACAAACAAACAAACAAATAAATAAATAAAACAATAAATAAACAAACCAAGTCAGGTCTAGGACCAGGTAGGTCCTTCAAGCAAGGCGGTTGGTAAGAGGGGCCTACAAGTATAGCTACACTGTACTTGGCATGGCAGTTCACCGCCGATCATCCCGTAGCATTTTATGGGGTTTGCTTGATAGCAACCTCGTTCCCAGGGCTTTTTCCCACACTTGGGGGTGGGGCGGGAAAAGTGAGGGAAAAAGCCCTGGGAACGAGGTTGGCTTGATACTTATCGGCGGAGGGAGGACATGTGAAAGTACGATGCCTTGCCGTCGTCAGACCTCCAGCCTCGATCAAGAGTGCACCTCATTAAAAGCTAACAATCAGGCCGTCCGCGCCTCCCAAACCAAGAGAGGGCCTAACATTTTAAACATATGCTCTCCAAGACCCAGCAGACTACATTATCTTACCAACATCTCCAACAGAAATTCTCGGTTGTTTTCCACACCAACAGCATCTGGCGACGGCATCAACTTCAAGTATGCTGCCACTTCATGAAGAGTTTTATTGCTGCCAACAAAAGAAATTCGTCAGCTCTAACGGTATTTATTTTCTTCAGGAAACCCTGGGAATCGGTTAGACTTTCACTGCAGGTACAATTTTTTCAATATTCCCTGAGTTCCTCCAGAAAAATTAAGTGATTATTGAATTTCTTGACTCCTCTCAACCGTTTGCGACTGATTTACTGCAAGCCAGAAGAATAAAAGAAATATTTACACTTTCCGTGTGTTGATTGTTTTCTTTAGGGGCCATTCAGCTCCGAAGATGTCCTGATAATTGTTTTCTTGGTTTAAGGGGGAAATTGTCTCTTACGTTTTGTTCTTGATGTAATAGGGAGCTTCAGCAACGAGGACGGCAACGGCAAAGAGAACGCCGCAAAACAATACATGTAGGTTTAATGAGTAAAAACAATCGCTCTGCACGTGCGTTTTACATTTTGGTACATTTCTTTGCCGTCCCCTGCAAAACAACAACGTGAAATGACCAAATTTCAGGTTTTCTCGAGAACGCGAGCGCATGATGGTAAAGTTTTCTTTCTTTTTCCTTCCTTTAACGCCGTAACCCGTTCATGGTAATATAGTCCCTGGATAGTTCGCCAGCATTTTCCAACTTCAACAAATTGAAATAATCGCGAAAGAGTTACAAAAACGAGAAGTTATATTTTAAAACGACGTTGTCGTTGCCGTCGCCGTCGTCGTTGCTCAAGCTCTAGCCTGTGAACAGGCTCCGCGGCTGGGAAAACGAAAAGAACTGGTCGCGGCGGGAAAAATGGCCGAGTGGGAGCAGTCCCCACTCGGCCAATTATCTCGTCGCGGCCAGTTGGCCATTTTTCCAGCCGCGACCAGTTCTTTTCGTTTTCCCTAGCCGCGGAGCCTGTTCACAGGCTACTCAAGCTCCCTAATGTTAAAGAAACGCAAACGGAACCAAGTCAATAGTGGGCTAGTATTATATGAATAGTGGAATAGAGAATTAACTCTAAAGTGTAAATTAAAGTGCTACTTAAACCCACGAATAACCCACTGGGCGTTAGCCCTAGTAAAGGGAAACAGGGAACCACACGAGGCAAAGAAAAAATCTTTTGACCTCGGTGGGAATCGAACCCACGACCTCCGGATTAGATCTACCGTTACTCTGCCGACTGAGCTACAAGGTCGCACAGAGAAAGTAGGGGACGATTTTAGATGGTGAATCGCGGCAAAGAGAAAGTAAGGGTACATATGAATGTTGTGCCGCGTAGCACTAGGAACACAAATAGTGGAATAGAGAATTAACTCTAAAGTGTAAATTAAAGTGCTACTTAAACCCACGAATAACCCACTGGGCGTTAGCCCTAGTAAAGGGAAACAGGGAACCACACGAGGCAAAGAAAAAATCTTTTGACCTCGGTGGGAATCGAACCCACGACCTCCGGATTAGATCTACCGTTACTCTGCCGACTGAGCTAGCTTTAGAGTTAATTCTCTATTCCACTATTTGTGTTCCTAGTGCTACGCGGCACAACATTCATATGTACCCTTACTTTCTCTTTGCCGCGATTCACCTTCTAAAATCGTCCCCGACTTTCTCTGTGCGACCTTGTAGCTCAGTCGGCAGAGTAACGGTAGATCTAATCCGGAGGTCGTGGGTTCGATTCCCACCGAGGTCAAAAGATTTTTTCTTTGCCTCGTGTGGTTCCCTGTTTCCCTTTACTAGGGCTAACGCCCAGTGGGTTATTCGTGGGTTTAAGTAGCACTTTAATTTACACTTTAGAGTTAATTCTCTATTCCACTATTTGTGTTCCTAGTGCTACGCGGCACAACATTCATAGTATTATATGACTTGCTCTTTCAGCGGTCAAGATGAATCAATTCTCCTGCTGTGATTGGCTACCCGCGCGGTCAAGATGGAGCCATCTAATGACCGCTCGGGATAGCTCGTTCGTCTCGCGTTTTACTGTCTTTTAATAACGTCCTTTGAGTCGTATAATAAATCCTTTATTGACCAAGCTTGTTCAGTCAAGATGGCGCGATATTGGCCTCGTTCTTTTTTTGTGTGTCTATGGACCTCGACTTCGTCTTGGTCCATAAACAAGCGAAAAAAGAACTTGGCCAATATCCCGCCATCTTGATCTCACGCTTGGCCAATAACCGATATGCGTCCTTCGGAATCTGGGCACCAACAACACTTTAGCAATGAATTAGTGTATCGACAAATTTCCTCGAAGTTGCATCTACTTTAAAACACTTACGACAGAGATCCGAAGTGTTGCAGCAGAGATTCTCTTGTGTCTATACTGGCAATGTTGCTCATAGCAAAGTCATGAAGCTCGGGAAAATACTTGAATACTGCTCTCTAAAAACAAAACATGCGCAAAACATGCGGGTTGTGTATTTTTCTAAATTGTATATCATAAATTATTGAAATAAAGTGAAGTAAGTGAAAACAAGACGGCAAAGATTTGATAATTACTAGTGACGTCAGTAGACACTAGAATGCGACAAAGAGAAACAGCAATGGTTAACTGTTTGGAATCCTGTAAGAATTTTTAAACAGAAAAACAGACCTGTCATATCACCATGTTACTCTCACAACTCATTAAAATAATGCCGGTCTTATTCTTTATTTTCATGAAAGCAGAGTTGACGCAGTGGTGAGAGTGTTCGCCTTCCACCAATGTGTCCGGGTTCATTCCCGGACTCGGCGTCATATGTGGTCTGAGTTTGTTTGTTCTCTACTCTGCTCCGAGAGGTTTTTCTCTGGGTACTCCAGGTTTTCCCTCTCCCTAAATCCAATATTTGAATTGATTTGATTTGATTTAATCTAAGTATGTAAACTAGGTTATTCTTTGTTGTAAAGCTGTTGGACATTGATGGAAATGGCGCTATAGAAAGAAAGTATTATTATTATCATCAAGTTACCTGCAGAGAAGCCATTTTGCTGTAATGTATGTCAACCATCTCATGATCTGTTAGAGCCATCCCTGAATGCACAATCACAACAAAATGACTTGGTTACTGTTGATCAGTGCATTGCCATTTGAAAATACATTACAGTGGATTATGAAATATCATATGCTTGATCTGAAGGGGAGAGATGTGAAGCCATCGAAGTTCATCGCAGTTGTGCACGAAAAGTAGGTAGTTCTGAAAAGAAAGACTGGAATTGGACTTGAAACCAAGACCTCTGTGATACTGGTACAGTGCCCTATCAACTCAGGGACCATGCAGGGGGGCTTTAGCCATCGAAGTTCATCGCAGTTGTGCACGAAAAGTAGGTAGTTCTGAAAAGAAAGACTGGAATTGGACTTGAAACCAAGACCTCTGTGATACTGGTACAGTGCCCTATCAACTCAGGGACCATGCTGGGGGGCTTTAGACCCCCACTTTTCAACAGTAAAAAGCAAGAACTACTAAAAATTCGAAGTTACTTTTCTATTTAACATTTTACCGAAAACTGATTTTATTGTTTTAAAAAAACCTCTTTTTTTGTTTCTGAAAATACAGTATATAAGTTTCACCACACCATATTAGTTTTAAATGCATTTCCAGCCATTTCAGAGGACTTTAATTTAAAACTTTTCTGTGGGAGCATGCCCCCGGACCACCCTAGTTGACTCACGTAAACACATTCAAAGCGAGCCCACACAGTTGCAAACTTGCTGTGCGGGCCCTGCAACTAAGCTAAGAAGCCAACTGGAAGCTGAATAAACCCCCAATGAATGAAGAAATGAAAGCCAGTCATTATGAATGATCAAATTTATACACAATCAATGGTCTCTTTTTTCATCTGCAAGGTACATTGCACGTCATGTACATGTACTTGCTCAACAAAACTGTGAAGTCTTCTCAACGTAATAAGTTGTTGGTAAAACTATCTACTGCAGATAATGCATAACATAGTCAGACACCACATGTACATCTACTTTTACCTGTCACATCATTGATTTCAAAACCAGTGTAGAATTTTAACATGTCCAACAGCTGTAGATAAAATGCAAAGGGATGTCATCATTAGAAATGATCATTTCTATACTTACATGTAACAACTACTGGTAGCTGAGCATACACTTTGTTGTATATTTGAGCTCTATAACAATTATTTTTAAGTATATGTTGTACCTGTGTGTTCCACCTGACTCGATTAGCTCTGCTATTCTCAGGTGGACAAATTATTTCTGATTTTAATAACAAGTCATAAAGTTGTTGTTGTTGTAACATTCTTCTCAGTCTACCAAGTTGCATTTTGTACTCCTTACTTGTTTAAACAGCTTTCCTTCTGTTTCCCTTTTAGCTAAATCTGAAAGGTGGCACTTGACCTGCCAAATGAAACCAAGAATCACTTCTTTCAATTATAATTTATTTTAATGACGACATTGACTTTAATGAAAAGAGAAAAAAATGCTTTTCAGCTAACAGAACTTTGATTTAATTATTAGCTTTGTAAATTTATGAAATTGCTACATTTATTTATTACAATTCAAAATAATTACTACAAAAACAATAAGAAAGAAAAACGTCTCAAGGGTGGTTTACAAAAGGTTGCATGACCATGAACATCTTTTTTATGCTACCTGTAAATGATTGGTACAGTGTGAATGAGGGTAGCACATACCGCGACATGATGGTCATCAACTATTATATTGAAGAATCTTCTTGTTGGCAACAGCGCCTAGAGGAACAGAAGGAACAAGAGGCTACAATTAGCCTAAACTCGGGCTTGCAAAAAACAGTATTGTATCCCTAATTTAGTGCTAAACAAAAGAATAGAGAGAAGTCTGTCTTTCTTATATTGGACGCATTGCGCTTAGCTTGTGTTGGAGTCTATTTCTTTAGACCCCTATCAACATATATTCCTCTAAAATTACAAAATTGCTTTACAGCTCAACCATTGAGAACAATAATTATAACACTTGTAAAAAATATTTCTAAAAGAACAAGAAAAAGAGAAACAGAAAAAAAAAGCCCGTGATATATACCACTAAAAGATATCGAACCCGGGTTAGCTGCGTCACAGGCAGGAACAATGACATTTAGGCCACAGAGGTTTATCGTTATGCAATATGATCAAAATAGTGTATTGATTCCAAAAAAAACTAAGCACACTTGTTTTCCCTTCGATGGATAATTGTTTGAGAAAGGAAACGCTTATTGAAGGATGTAGGATTTTTTCGCATAAACGTTAATGGAGTCTCATTGAAATGTGAGTAGAAAATTAATTAGCAGAGTGAAACTGTTTACAAATACGTTAATCCAGGGTCATTTGAAACATACAGTAAGAAAGGAATGTTTCTCGGACAGTTACACGTCACGCAAGTACATTTGTAAAAACTAATCGCTTATCATTTAAAAATTAAAGTCCAGAAATTGAGATATTGTGGGAAAATAGTAAATAAACTACCTGTCAAAGTCTCAGGGGTGTGTGATATCCCATACTTGAGTTATTCAACAAAATATACTCAATGGGGCGGATACGGGGAACACAGCAGTCCATCTGGAGTTAAATTTTGGTCATGTTAAAAGCTTTCTTCTCGCAGTTGAACTTGCAAACATTCGTATAGACACTTTTTCTTAACATATCAGTTGTTCAGACTTCAAAGACACAAGGTGAATCGACATTTTCCGATACGTGACAACAGGCATCATTCTTGCTGTTGTGAGTTGTTAAAAATAGTTAGCGCTTGCGCAGAAACGCCGGAAGTGAGCTTTATGGATGAAACTCGACGACGAAGAAAAAGAAGAATGGACGGTAATTTTAGACCCGGGCGACCCGTGAGATGCGGGAAGCCCGAGTAATTATTCACAAGATTTATATATTATATTGTAATTACATTGCATGGGACTACATGTATACTTGTACATCTGTCACTTTTTGCAAAGTGCATATGCTGTGGTTCAATTTTATCCTTGGTTTATTTTTTCCCTTTGTTTTCAGGTATGATAATGTGTGATAATGTGTGATAATGTATGATAATGTGTGATAATGTATGATAATGTATGATGTGTGATATTTGTATGATAATGTGTGATAATTAGTTTAAAGCAAAGGAAGAGAAAGATTAAACCACGGATAAAATTAAACCACAACACATTTACAAGATAGTGTTAACAAGTGTACAGTCATGTACCTCTAAATCAACAAGGAGTTCCAAGAACCTCTCGCAGTAGTGTACTTTGTCCATGTCCACAGACCCTGCAAGAATTTGTAATCATTCCTTTTCAATAATTATTTATCACTGTTGTTTTCATGAGACAAGCTGCAGTTCTTACCAGTTTCTGGAATAGAATCTAGAATCTGTAGAAACTTTTGAACCAGGCTGGAAAGGTATTTTCTATCTTTCTCCTGTCTGGAAGAAAGGACAATAATAAATTATTAACAGACAAATCAGTGCTATATCTCATATTCTGTGCTTATTTTTTGTCTACGTTTTTAAATGTGTGTATCTGTTGTTGTTGTCTTTGTTGTTGTTGTTGTTGTTGTAGCTACTGTACTACAGTTTGTTTAATTACCTTTCCTTAGCTAGGGGTTAACTAGAAAACTTTAATTATAATATTATTACACGTAGTTTATTTAGCCCCAAGACACATTTAAATTGTAATAGTTTAGCTTTTCTTGTCCCCTTGTATCGCTCTAGAATTCCTTTAAAAATGTAAATGCTAATAATTGAAAAAGGTCTAAAAATAATAAACAAAGATTGTTGTTGTTGTAGTGTCATCAAACATCACACATAGCTCTGTCAAAACCATCACTTCACCTACAGCTGTACTGCTGTACACTGTAATGACGGTCAGCAAAATACTGCTGATTAGTTTTTCCCAGCACAGATTAGAAGTCACTCACTTGGCCTTGGTTTGTCCTTCCACTTGTGTTTCTTTCTTTTTGATGTGATTCCAATATTTCTTGTACTTCGGTACATTTTTTAGTTCCTGTTCTAGACGTTCCTACATAAAAGGTAAACAGGGATACATAAATTTTATTCACATTTTAAAAAAATGGAAAAGTCACAGTTGTGCTGGCCACAGTTGGTCCAGCAGATAGCTGGAGTTTTACCTGCTTTCTATTGCATAGAAAAACCAGAAATATTTCTACTTGCTCAGGAGGGGATGCTTTTCTGTCACAGGTTACCCAACATGAAGTGATCTAGAGTATTACTACCGGTACTCCCCACTGGATGGGAAACTAGTTACTTCACAGGTTACCCAACATGAAGTGACCATGAGTATTACTACCGGTACTACCCGCTGGATGGGAAACTAGTTACTTCACAGGTTACCCAACATGAACTGACCATGAGTATTTATTTAATACCGGTACTACCCACTGGATGGGAAACTAGTTACTTCATAGGTTACTCAACATGAAGTCACAAGGAGTATTAACGACTCTCTAAAGTAGTTACCGTAGATGTCATGCTACTGTAGGAGTATTTTGATATTCACTCCCTTTTGAATAGGATAGTAGTCCCTCACAGGATACCCAGTATGAAGTGAATACGTTTCTTTCCTTTAATAATGGGGTACTAATTTTCCACAGATTAGCCAACAAAAAAATAACTAGGAGCATTCCTACTCTTTCTGGATAGGATAATAGTTCACCTCATTTTTCAACATACATACATGTAGTGACCAGGTGACCACGAACATTAACTATAATTTATAAGATGCTAATAATAAATTTTATTCATCACACGATATCCATGACATACGCTAACCATCATGAAGTTACTCAGAGTATTATTGCTTTCCATAAGAGGAGATGCTAGACCACCACAGGCTTACTACCTGCAGTTTATCACCACTGCACCTGGTCACACACTACGTAGAGAGAGACAACATGGGGTTAAGGTTCTTCCTTGGGGGAAACATCATGAGCTTGACAAACATTGCCTAAATTAACGCACAACTGCGTGCTGATCAGTAAACCCACAATGTCGTATTGCTACACTATATGCAGCTACTGTATGTATAGAGGAAAAAACTTACTGGAAGAAGACAAATCCACATTGGTAAAGAAACCAGGTGTTGCAGTTGTTCTCTTATAAGGTCCATTTCCTGAAAAAAGATCATTGATGGAAGGGCTTAATTTTATCATCAGCTCAACATGTAAAATAGTGACCACAGGGACTGATGCCATGCTGCATGCTGTCTTGTTGTCACACACAATAGTTTCATGATTTAGTTTTTAACAAATCTTTGACAGCTTTCCAATTCAAACTTTCTGATATCTTAAATTCCAGCTCGTCAAGAACTATGAAAGGTGTAGCAGGCAGCTGCTGCAAAGTGAACATGCAACTTGTCTACACTGCTGAATGCCATTATGTCAATCTGAATTTTAACTGGCCAGTTGCCAGAATTGGCAGCCATGAGAAATTATGACAAGAAATTAATTTAAATCAATTTCCTCACTTATGAGGGGATGTGATAATCAATCGGACTACAAGTATGTCTCACTATGCAGTGGGCAGCGAGAATATGGATAACCACCAACACAACATAGCAATTGACATAGTAATGCCTGATTTTGAATGACTTGTACAATAAACGTAAATTTATCTGTTACAAACTGTTTACATACCAGACTATTGAAACAATGAATTAAGAAGACCAGGATAATTGATTGTTCTCTGATGGACAGAATCTGGAAAACAGATGTGGTCACAGTTGGTGATAAATATAGGAAAATGTACATAATTTTCATCAAATGAAATCATAATAATAATAATAATAATAATAATAATAACCTTTATTTACCCTCGGTAGTATTTATAGCACAAAGGCTAGTGGGGCCGAGCAAATACAGAAACAAATAAAGTCAAATTAAATCAAATGAAATTAAATCAAATGTTGGTTTTTGGGGAGAGGGGAAAACCGGAGTACCCGGAGAAAAATCTCTCGGAGCAGAGTAGAGAACCAACAAACTCAGCCCACTTATGACACCGAGTCCGGGAATCGAACCCGGGACACATTGGTGGAAGGCAAGCGCTCTCACCACTACGCCAACCCTGCTCCCCAAGCATTTTTTTTACAATATGCAATTAGAAATAGTTCCCTTTGCTCATCGAGGATCAAGATCAAATTTATCATACTGATACAGGTGTACATACATCTTCATCTGCCAAACTTATTTCCATAATGCGCTGAAAAAATCCATGGAAGTGCTGTGGGTATTGCTTGAATATCTACACAAAGAAAAAAATTATCACATAAAATTTGATTCCATTTTTTAAGCAATGTATGTGTCCTCTGCTATTAAGTTGCCAATGTTGAAAGTATCCTGGGTGGTAACAGAGACAGTCACAGAAATGTTAAAGCTGTGACTTTTCAAGTGATGTAATTTTTGGAAGAGGTTGTATCACAACTGCATAGGAAAAAATGCCTGTGTCACATAAATTTATTATGTTTCTGGACTTTAATACTACATGTAACTGCAAATCATTACCTCCCAGGGAGGGACTCCTTCCCTGAATTTTTCATTCACCATCACAATAATAGACATCAAGTGTTCCACAGTAGCCTTCAAGGACAAATGTATATTATTAAACAAATTAATCTATACACAAGTCATGTACAATATTTTAATTACATGTATCATTATTAGTATTATTCATAATTATCTATTATTATCACTGATACCATCTGAGTCTGCTGATTGACAGTAGAATTTTAATAATCTGGGGATCACAATTTACTACAGAAAAAATTAATGCCATCAAAAGCCAAAAGTTAAATGAAATTAAACTATAGTTTCCCACAACATTATCCTGTTTTTCACTCAGCATTGGCACCAAATCATACAGTGTACAATGTACAATGTACATGTAGATACCGGCACTCAAAATGCTTTAAACTACAGGTAAAAATTTTTTTTAACTGAGTCTTATCTAAATTCCTTTGTCTCCCAGCCCTAATTATTCATAGTTAGGGCTGGGAGACAAAAGGAATTAAGATTTATTCTCGGTTAAAAATTTTTTTTACCTGAATTTAATTTTTATATGCAAAATACACAACTTCATTTTGTTTGGTTTGTTTAACAGATAATAAAATCATGTACTTGCAGGTATATTGTTCAACTAATCAAAGATAAAACAATGGAAGACAAGCAAACAAACCTTGCTTGGATCAAAGTTTGTCCACAAATAATTCTCAAGGTACTGACTGCAAGAAAGAAAGGAAGAAAGTGTTCAGTAAATCATGCTGCAGGGTAAACAAAATTCAGAAGAATAGTCTGAAGGTAAATGAAGGAGCAGTAAGCCAATATAGTGTACCTGAATTCCAAAAGCATAATGCGCTTAACAGCAAACCTGACAGAAGAACAAAGTCACAACAGTGTTGATTATAATCTGATGATCTGAATTTAATTAACATGCAACTGATTCATTTCAGATATCAGTAAGAGCCCAGTGAAAATGAGCCAGCAGCCATCGATTCTGCCCACCTACAGCGGGGTGTTTGCCACCTACTTGACACTTACTCTAGTTAATAAGAAATACTTGCTTAATACCTTTGCTTTTTCTGCACAAATAACTGGTGGAAAATGACGACTGAAATAAAAATCCCTCATAAAGCTGTCAAAATGGAGCGGAGTTTACCCCAAAGGCATCCCAGTTGCAATATTATCATTAGAAGTGGTTAATATGTTCCAAATTTTTGGGGTTGAATGTTCCCTGATCCTCCACAGAAGGCCAATTTGCTACCTTCTACTCCTTTTATCCTGCCTACATTTCTTAGTAATTTCCTAGCAACAACCAATGGTTACAAAAGCAATAATGCATAATAATTTGCCCATTCAAGCAAAACAAATTTTCATTTTAAAATGTAGTGAAAAAAAAAAAACAAAACACACTTTTACCTGCAACAGTACACCAACACTGTAAAGTAGTTTATGGCTGCACAACAATACAAGTGTGCATGACAGCAAAGAGCTAAAAATCACAAATAATGCATGCACTGGAAAACGAACAATTCTGGGTCCGCAATGTTGAAACTCAAAGGTACATGTACATGTCTGTATATCCTCAACAAGGGTGACCAAAGGATTCACATACAGTTGAACCTCAATTATCTCTACCTCAGTTATCCCGACTCCTCAATTGTCCGGACTTGCTTTATAGCTGGTCCCAGTTTTTCGTGAATATTAATTAGTCATATTTAAGATCTAATGAAACTCCAGTCCAAACTGAATTTGTTTCGTTTCAAAACACATGTATGTATGTGATTTGAGCTCACATGTGCCATACTAATGCAATGCATTTCACTGAGCTCTGATTTGCTCAGATGTTCTTTGTTGATAAGTGAAATTTCCCATTTCCATTTGTTCAGTCATTCAGTTTTAGTTTTGGTTCATTAATATTCACATTTTCGATTATCTGGACTATTCAGTCTGGATAATCAAGGTTCGACTGTATTAAAACAGAAGCATATAAATTATTTTAAAATAATAAAATCAATCTTAGTTTACATTTAATTACATCTTTTAGTTGGTTAATGTATGCTTCTGATTAATCTTACTTGCTTCCTTTTATCTCCTTTCTGTAAATGTCATCAACAATCTATATACATACAAATCAGCAAGTGTTAGTCAATGTTAGCCTAGCATTGCATCAACATACATCAATGTTGATCTGCATTGGAGGGATAGGGTGAGCAGATGTGGAAAAACAACCCCAGGGATACAAATAAATACCAAGCAAGGTCACATGATGGTCAATTATGCAGAGCCAAGATAGCGCTGAACATACATGTACATGACTTGTTAACATGCAGCAATGTAACCAGCAAAAGCTACCGTAAATGGTCCTATATTGTCTCGATGATGATAGATATTTACAAGTTACAGTTGTACCTGTGGTTTGTAGGCTTTCTTTCCTTCTCTGGGAGACCAGTGCTGGTTCGCAAGCTACATTTTTGTACAATAAGACAGTAAAACATCATAGGGTTGTCTTTGTAAATGTTATAAAACTGCTGAATTTGATGAAAGTTAAGTTAATATGTCATTTTTTTTGTTATGAAAATGGGGATAGTGGACCTAAGATCTGCAACATAATGACCAACATAGAAAGGTGTACCTTCAAAGCGATGAAATCAGTGGTGGCGTATTCAGAAAAGGCCTGTTTCAATTACCATAACAGTCTTTTTTTCTTTTCCCACACGACACTGATCATGGGGTATGGTGAGGCAATCATTATTGTATGAAACATAGACCTGTAATGTGTATTGTAGAATAGACGAAAGAAAACAGGTCTACTTTTAACAATCTGCCATAAAACTCATTTTCCCTGCCCACTGTTCACCGAAGGAGCCAATAAATCAGCCATCACATACAATGTAGTACAGGGCTTGAGACTAACCGTAGCCAACTAGCCTCAGACTAGTAAAAATTCCGTTTTGGCTAGTGAATTTTGCACTTCACTAGCCATTTTGGCTAGTGAAAAGTTCAAAGCGACTGGAGGACAAGAGGGAAACCAAATAAAAATTACTTCAAATGTATCACAAAAGAAAATAGAGTCGTGCAAGACTTTTGTCTTTTTCTTTTTTTTTTCATACCAACGCAGTGAACGACAAACGAACTACTTCCCTAAGAGTTATTTTTACCATAAAACTTTCAATTGTCAAACCTACTTATTTCTAAAAAGCTGATAAGTTGCACATAAGTATTGAGGATAGAAAAGAAAGTACCTAACTGAAAGTGCTTCACAGGATTAATGTCTGGCAAATAAGTCTGGCTAGTGAAAAATTTGTTTTGGCTAGTGAATCAAACCTCTCGCTAGCCACTGGGCTAGTAAGCTGAAAGTTAGTCTCGAGCCCTGTAGTAAAACGTTCCTCTGTCCAGCATAAGAGCGGCGAAATACAGAAAACAAAAGCCAAATAAACTATTCCTCCTTCCTTCACTGCCAACTCAAATGAATCCCCTTGGAAAAACCAGACAAAGGCTTTTGAAAAATGGTTAAACTACAGAGTACAGGAGTGCTTTGAAGTCAACCTCTCAGGTTACATGATGAACACTGGAATCCCCTTAAATCACTACTAATAGTTGTACTATATACCTGAGTGATCCGATCCGAACTGATCTGCTCCACGGTGGGAACAACACCCCTACGGCCTGTTACCTTGCTGCTCATGTTTATCCTGCTGAAAATTGACCACACAATGTCTACACGTGCCGACTGACAAGCTTCAAACCAAACAATCTGAAACGTTCAGTCTACGTAATTCTGATGGACTGTGAATAAGTAACTCAATTCATAGACTTACAACTCCAGCAGAGGAAACCTACCAGACGGCAGTTTGAACAGTTTTGTGTTTTGCAAACCCCTTTGATCTGGATTAAACGTTTTTACAACTTTAGACTTTCTCAGCTGAGAACATCGATGGCCACCATTTTGAAAACAAATCTCTGCACCAGTCTCCCGCAGTCCAAACCCATACCCAGTCTTCTCTCCGCCTTGCCTTGTGCGCAAACTGAGTGAAAACGGCAATTATCAAGATCGTAAGTTACCTCTGGGTCCGGTTGTTCAAAGCACGATTAAGCTAACCCCGGGTTAGTGTGAACTTTGGTTACGGTTTGAGTAATGTTCAATAAAGATTTTTCCAAACAATTTTTCGTCCTCAAGTTTTACATGTGACTTTTCTTTACTATGAGCTTAGAATTTGCTTTCAATAAACGTTCTCAGTGTGCGCATCGCCCAGGATGCTATTGTCTTTCGCGACATTTACTTACAGCGGCCAGTTTCTCAATGGACGGAATAATAATGAAATAGATTGAGCTTTCGGAATACCGACTGCTTTAGTGAAAGAATCGGTGGCGGTCAATCAAACGGTTTGATATGTGAGGTAATTCTCAAGGTGTGATAAAGTTAACAATGGCATCCTAATAAAGGCGGTCCGCGCTCTTTACAAACTGTTTTGTCGGAAAATTCGTGTGCAGAAAGATTCTCTTCTTCTTTTTAACATTTTATACTTGGAAAGGTCTGATCGTGATAGCGAAAAAATTCTCGCAAAACTAACTTCTTTTTTCAGGGGCACCCAACGAGCCAAACCAGCCAAAAGTTGTAGAAAGGCATTTTTAAGTACGTTATGGTGTTTGAAGTCTGTTTAAAGTGATGTTTTGGTTAGCTAGAAAACTTTAATCTGTTCGGATTCCCTAGCTGAAATGTTGATTGCCCGAAAATTTTAGAGAACAAAATCTTTCTTTGAGAAAATACTAGCTGAAATAAACTTTCTGGGGAACCTTTTTTTCTTTCCGAAAATGCTAGCTGACGTTTTTTATTGCCAAAAACAGCAATAACGACCTTTCCGAAAACCTCAGGGGTTAAGATTGCCACATTACGAATCTTTTAGGACACGTTTTACTTACGAAAATCCCAGTGCACTCTTTAATTGACGCCGAAAGCCTTAGGCGAACTACCTTCCACCGAACAGATATCTACCGATACTTGTCGTTGGGTGCCCCTGTTTTTTTCTGAGCGCGATAGGCGAAACGTTTCTCGCAAAACAATCTTCTTGTTTGAAAAACGTTGCCGAAAAGCAAATCCGATGCGCTGAACACATTTATTTCATCGTTGCGCTTTTTAAAGACGCAGTCTTTTACTTGATCATTTCAGATTGTCTATACGTTGATCGCGGACTTAAAAAAACGATGGGAAAAGTAAAATAAATGACATTTCTCTCTGAAATCGTATGCCGGTCAATGAGCAGACGGCGTCTAACGCCTGAGCGAACATTGATTGTGTGAGATAATTATTCAGATTTGGATCACTGATCTGATCGTCGTTTTTCAGCGGTGTAGATACGTGCGAGAAAGCAGGTTACCTTTCTTGCACGGAAGGCATGATACCTCAATTAACAAGCAATATTGACTGTGTAGAAAAGTTTACTGCATGCGAACTTTTCTCGAGTGGTTCTGTGCGCGCTATTGTTTATGGAGGCGGACCTTAGAATACATTGATTACTCGTGGGAGTTTTGAAGTAAGTCGACTGTGTTCTCATGGGATTCACCGCAGGCAAAACCGAGAGAGAGAATCATTGAGTTTATTGAGTTGAGTTTATTGAGTCTTCCAAAAAAAATTACTTACAATGAACACCGCCTGCAAATAGCGAGCTAATCTAGGCAGGCGGTGTTGAGGACATACAAACATGAATTACTATCTGAAGGCGTTAAAAAAAGGTCGATTTTGAATACATTGTTTGTCAAAAGAGGAAAAAAAGAAGAAAAACAAAGCGATAAAAAGTGAAGAAAAATAATCTAAATTAAAATTGAATTGTAATTAAGATGCCTTTTTTATTTCAGCAATAAGAGTGCTAGTGTCAGCATAACTGTCTAGAGTTTCTAAAGTTACAAATAGTAATGCTTGGATTTCCTTTTTGAATATGTGCTTTGGTAGACTTCGATAGCTTTCGGGAATGCTGTTCCAAATTTTAGCCCCAACGATGGAAAAGGAGTTTTTATGGTGATTGAGCCTAGAAGGATTAATGAAGTAGTTACCAGAAGATGCTGAGCGGGTATTATACTGATGTATGTCTTGGGTAAGAGTAAAAAGATTGCAGATATTTTGAGGTGCAGAGTTAGTGGTTATATCAAGCATTAAGATTGATGAGAGTTTGAAGTAGAGCATTGTAATTGGTAGGATGTTAGATTGAGCGAAATATGGAATCGCATGCGTTCTGAAAGGCAGAAAGTAGATCAAGCGAACAGCTCTCTTTTGGAGTATAAGAATTTTATCTAATTGGGATTTGGAAGCTTGGCCCCAGGCACTGAGGCCGTAAGATATATAAGGAGAAATTAGAGAATTGTAAATACTTAGAAGTGTTTTTAAAGGAACAAAATGTCTTAGTCTAGAAATAATTCCAATATTTCTGCTGATTTTTAAAGCAATATAATTAATGTGTTGTTTCCAGGATAAATGTTTGTCAATTATTACCCCTAAGTATTTAACATGATCCTTACGTTCAAGATCAAAGAACGTTTTGGTGCGGCTATCATAGGCTTTAATGCAGATGTCATAATTAATGCGTTTTTGATATGGATGAAAGATAATATAGTTTGTTTTCTTAATGTTTAACGAGAGTTTATTAGCGATTAACCAGCCGACAACCTTAAATAGCTCACAGTTGACGATAGTTTCGAGGGATTTTAGGTTTTTATCAGCGTATAATAGGTTAGTGTCATCAGCAAAGAGGTAAAAGGTTAGCTTGTCAGAGGCCATGTAAATGTCATTTACATAAATAAGAAACAGTAGGGGGCCAAGTACACTCCCCTGAGGGACGCCGCAAAGGGTACTTTCCTTTCTAGATACATGGGGACCTACTTGAGTGGTTTGGATTCTATTCGACAGATAGGAGGAGAACCAATCGTTAACTGTACCACGGATGCCGTAATGGGATAATTTATGAAGGATTATAGAGTGATTTACAGTATCAAATGCTTTTTGAAGGTCAATAAATACACCACAAGAGAACATTCCCTTGTCCATGTTTGATTGAATTTTGTTTACAATATCCAGAATTGCATGCTCGGTTGAGCGCTGTTTCAGAAATTCCGCGAAAGCCAGAACTTCCAACCGTCAAAATCATACGAAAATTTTATGTGAAGCTTCCTAAATAGCTAGACTGTCATAACCACATGCTAAAACAGAAATTGGGGTATTCGTTCAAGAGAAATCCAGCCTGTGAACCAACAGCGACTTCCCATACTAACTGGTGACTAAAAAGGCCAAATTTCATATTAAAATAGCCAGAGTTTATAAAAGCACTAGGAAGTCGAAAATGGTAATATATTTTTTATTGAACTCTCTCCTGTAAAAGCCATATGCTAAAACTAAGAAATGTTGCGTAGTTTGGACGAAAGCTTGGAAAACGCAAGCCCTACTCGACCTTTTCGGAGCAATTTCTCTTTTGTTTTAACCCCGCTTCGCTGATTAACTTTCAAATTTACCGCCGGAGCCATTATCAAGGTCCTGGATATGTCGCTGCATTCTGGGCGATGGAGACCAGGAACCCATTAATGGGCTCCTTGCGAGACAAAAACCTCGGTTAACTTTTAATCGTAGATTAGCGCTAATCGGCTTTCGAACAACCGAGCCGGTGTATAACCATGACGTGACGATGGCAGGGGGAGGGGGAGGGGGGAGGGGGAGGGGAAAGGGGTGGGCTACTTGACCCACGTTAGGGTAAAGGGGTGCCGCTGGGGATTGAAACCCTGACCCTGTTTTAGGACAAAAATTACCTTAAATACCTACTCTGTATAAGGCAACGCCCTCTATTTTAAGACCCTGTTTAGGACTGAAGGACAACATCGTATATACACACTCTCTTGTTTTACACAAGTGTATTAGTGGCAATTGTGGTCGCATTTAAAAGCCCATTGTGAAATGATGTCGCCTGTTGGGATTTCATTTTCTGTGCTGTCGCTACTCTTTGGGCCATGTCGCTTGTCGGAATTTACCCTCTTATATGGTTTTGGGGGATGGAGCCTCAACATTACAGACGTTTGTATGGATTTTGATCCATGTTTTAAAGCCCATAACTTGGTCTCTCTTCAACCTAAAACCATCCAACTATCCCAAATGGCCAATCTCAATGTTATTTTTCAAGTGATGGTGTCAATTTATCGATTAGCTAAAATTTGAAAGTCGCCCTTACTCCCAAGCAACTCCGAAATGGCCAATTTAACAAGGCCACGAACACGGTCGTCCATATAACAACGAAGTTCGTGATTTACGCATTTAGTACTAATAAACGAAATCTCGTGAAAAACTTTAATCAGTATATCATTATATCGTAAAATTAAATTAGTTATTATACTGAATAAACGGAATCTCGTGACCAACTAGCCGAGTTTTCCACGAAATTTCGTTTATTCAGTATATAACCTCGGTATTTATATTGAATAAACGGAATCTCGTGACTAACTAGCCTACTTTTCCACGAGATTTCGTTTATTCATTGTATAACCTCAGTGTTTATACTGAATTAACGGAATCTCGTCACTAACTAGCCGACTTTTCCACGAGATTTTGTCTATTCAGTATATCATTTCAGTGTTTATACCGAATAAACAGAATCTCGTCACTAACTAGCTGAGTTTTTCACGAGATTTAATTTCGTTTATTCAGTATATAACCTCGGTATTTATATTGAATAAACGGAATCTCGTGACTAACTAGCTGAGTTTTTCACGAGATTTAATTTCGTTTATTCAGTATTTAACCTCAGTATTTATACTGAATAATCGGAATCTCGTGACTTACTAGCCGACTTTTCCACGAGATTTTGTCTATTCAGTATATCATTTCAGTGTTTATACCGAACAAACAGAATCTCGTCACTAACTAGCTGAGTTTTTCACGAGATTTAATTTCGTTTATTCAGTATTTAACCTCAGTATTTATACTGAATAATCGGAATCTCGTGACTTACTAGCCGACAGTTTCTCCACACGTTTTCATTATTTGTATCGAATAATCTCTAGCTTTTAAAATTTGTAATTGCTCGGAAATTTTGGAATAGAAATAGAATTTGAAATACCGTAAAAGCTCTATGAAGTCTCCCGGGGGACTTATTTAATTTCAGGTCTCATTGACGGGGGGCTTGTTAGAGAGGGGGACTTAATAGAGAGGGGAGGTCTTATTTCAAATCTTAAACACCCTGTTCCCGTTTTTGAAGTTGCAAAGGCTGTTTTACTTTCTCGGGCGGTGGTGAAGTATATTTTATGTAATTTGATAATTCTGTTTTATAATACTTTCTAACCAGCATTATAAAAGAGGTCCAGTCAGTGGGTTGGGTGGTAGTGACAGTACTTAACCTCGGAGGAACAGTAAGCTCGCAAGATGAGGTAAAATCGGACTTAGGCGGGTCATCTCCATGAGCCTGTAATCCTCCCGAAGAATGAACAAAGCATACACCTCAAATAATAAGGCAAACAGTACCAGTAACCAAATGACCACGATTTTATTAATACGTTTTCCGTTGCCTTTTTGCTATTATGGTAGTAAGTGAGTAGTACACTTTCACGATTATTCAAAATTGTTTAACTTGGAGAATGCTGGGCATATGTCCAATTCACCGCCATGCGGTCACGTTCTCGAGAAAACCTAAAATCCAGGTTGTTGGTTTGCTGAGGACGACAAAGAAATGTACCAAAATGTAAAACACGTATGCAGAGCGATTATTTTCGCTCATTAAACCTTTTCTCATTAAACGTTCTCGAAACTGTCGACTAGTTAGTCACGAGATTCCGTTTATTCAGTATAAACACTGAAGTGATATACTGGATAAACGAAATCTCGTGGAAAAGTGGGAAAGTTAGAGACGAGATTTTGTTTATTCAGTATAAACACTGAGGTTATATTCTGAAAAAACGAAATCTCGTGGAAAAGTCGGCTAGTTAGTCACGAGATTCCGTTTATTCAGTATAATAACTAATTTAATATTACGATATATAGAGGATATTACATGCCCGCGCGTGGATATGAATTTTATCTTCGAGTGGTCAACTCGATATCTCACGAGTGAGCGCAGCGAACGAGTGAGATATCGAGTTGACCACGAGAAGATAAAATTCATATCCATAAGCGGGCATGTAATATTCTGTTTATTATATAAACACCAGTGAAATACCAAACCATTTTACTTTAATATTTTCAATGGTCTTAAAGTAGAACGTGTCGTTACTAAACATGGAAGAAGTACATGGACGAAAACCAAATTCATTTGATAAAGTCTAAAAATAAATTTATTGCCAGTTACAAAAAAAAAACTTTTTATGAAATGAAAAACGAGGCAAACAATGATAAGCAGAACACAAGCAGGAAAGATATATATGCTCTTAATCACGAATAAAGGTCTCTTGTCACATGTCTTGTCTTAGAAAGGGCGGCGAAATGAATGGATTTTGTCTTAAACAGGGCCAGGGTTTGAAGGCAACGGCGGCACACACCCACACAATTTTGTTGCTAGTTGGATCAAAGTTTCGGAGATCTCGCGGTTATTCTCAAGTTGTCAAGGTATCATACAGGAATTAAAAGTACCACAAATGTTCCAGCTATCGACATTCGGATCCTTGCAGCATGCAGGACGTTCGTCTCATGGACCTAGTTTAATGGCCCCGCTCCCGGATTGTATTCAACCCGATTGAATATGGCACAATTCCAAAATGCCAAAGAAGAACTGATCGGTACTATTAATAAGTGTTAGCTCTTCTTTGCTGAGGTAAGACAACTGTACAAATAGTATGTTAAAGTTCTATTTACAAGTGCATCAGTTTATCATTGTCATCGATCCATTAAAGAAGATCCGGGTTGGCTTGTGGTACAGAACGAATCAAGCGAACAAGCCACGAGAGAGTTCTGCCAATAATGTTTATTGAAACAAGATTCTAAAACAAAAGGGGTTTGAAAACAATGTTATAATAACTGCCTTAGAGATTACGCCTCAAAATCTAGCATAAAAATACAATGTAACAACAAAGAAATAAAAAGGTTTAAATATAAGATCAAACTAAAGAAAACGAATTGTACCTGAAGAGTGAGTCTCTCTAGCTTGAAATGAACAATCAAACGAGCGTATAAAACTGATGCACGTAGGACCGGCGCTAATCACAACTGAAAATACACGCCTAGAAATTCTAACCTTAAACGAAATTACTAAAAGAACTATTCATAGGCCGAGAGCTGTCAAAACGATTAACTGATAACTGGAACAAATAACAAACAAACTGTTCAGTTCTCAAATCACGCTTTCAATCGAGTCACGCAATATTCATAGACCGGAAACTGGGGCTGTTTATTGCAGCTTGGTTGGCAATTAAATAATGTGTTGCCATTCTCTGCCTTTTTATTCTGCAAGAGCAGCCAATTTTTAAAGGCACTTTTAAAAAGTAAACGAAGTATATTTTGTGGATATCCCATCAACTAACCTGCGATCAGGTGAAAGGGCTGAAGACTGCCAAAACTGTACTCCCCAATACTTCGCAGTGTTCTGAGTTCTTGGTCAGAGAATGGCGTTCTTTGAGTCACATGTCAAGGAAGCTGGAAACAAAACTCTATTTGAGGCTGGTAGCACCATTTGAAGCGGTAACCCTTGAGTCAACAGAACTGTGGCACGTCTTCAGTTACGTTTGAAAACAACATGACAAGACAGTAGAAAAGCAGCTTAATACAATCACGGGTTCACTGTCGGTCAGTGACCAGCTGCATTTGAGAAATGAATCTTTTAGGAAAATGATCACTCTCGTGAGAGACCACAACTCAGGGGCACCCAACGAGCCAAATCAACCAAAAGATGTAGAAAGGCATTTTTAGGTACCATGTGGTGTTTGAGGTCTGTTTAAAGTGATATTTTCATAAGCTAGACGAAGTTCATCTGTTCGGATTCCCTAGCTGGAAGTTTAATTGCCCGAAAATGTTAGGGAACAAAATCTTCCTTTGAGAAAATGCAAGCTGAAATGAACTTTCTACAACCTTTCTAGGGAACTATTTTTTTTCTCCGAAAATGCTAGCTGACGTTTTTGACTGCCAAAAACAGCAATTATGACCTTTCCGAAAACCTCAGGGGCCATGATTTCCCAACTGCGAATCTTTTAGCCCACGTTTTAGTTACGAAAATCCGAGTGCACTCTTTAATCAACACCGAAAGCCCAAGGCGAATTACCCTCCACCGAACAGGTATCTACCAAAACTTGTCGTTGGGTGCCCCTGACAACTGAATAACCCTACTTAACAGAATGACTGAAGCTTAATAATTCCCGGAATAACCCACGGTATCAAATGACCGTGTCATGTTTGAAGAAGAGAAGATATTACTGAAAGAGCTTGAGTATACTTCAGAGCATCAGATGGGTTCCCTCGATCACAAGGGACTACTTTCACTCTTGGTAAAAGGAAAAGAGAAGGGATATGAGGTTAGTGTCTTTTTAAAAGCTTAAGAATCCTTTAGCTCACAAATATACCTTTTCAAGAGGAGATAAAACGAGGTGGAGACGCCTAAAAAGCATTTTAGGTATATTGCGTATGTTCTCGTCGAGTGCTCCAGTCGAAGTTTGTCTAAGTTTCTCACCCTCCCCCCCCCCCCGTCCTCTTCCCCGCCCTCTCCCCCTCACCGTCCCTCCTTTCGTATTCTCTGTGGAGCGCCTAAATATTGTCGATAGCTTATTGACCTTACTGCTGATAAATTGTATTTGTAACAGTCGTCTCGCCCATTGTTAACTTTATTGTGTTTAACTCTACGTCATATAAATATATCAACTTTCAGACAAATTCTCGAAGGTGTAGAAATTGCGTAGGAGATCCCATATTTGCTTTTGAAAATTTATTTGATAGTATTTTTCTGAGTTGCGCTGCCAGTATATTTGTCAGATGAATTAGAAAGACTTCAAAAGCATGCTCTACGGATAATTCACACTCCACGGATAAAATCAACCTGCTTGCAAATGAATGCGGCTACGCTCCAGTGCAACCAACCTACTGCCCTGGATTCCCAATCGCAGAACAATTTACATTTACTAAATTTCATTGTTCGGATGTTGAAAGGATTGTGTCGTCATTGGCTAGAAATAAAGCGCCCGGAATTGACAAGTTACCAACTCGTGTCATCAAAGACTCTGCACCTGTTATCATTCTTTCTATTACATCTGTTATAAATGCTTCGCTTACCACGAGCACCTTCCCCGGGGACTGGAAGATTGCTGAAGTGTCACCAATTCTGCCTGAGAAAGCAATTTTGAAGAAGCAGGCAACAATAGGCCAATCGCTTTATTGTCTATTCTTTCTAAAATGCGCGAAAAGGCAGCCTTAAACCATTAATTTAACACCCTACCTGACAGCAAATAAAAGGTTGGCAGTGAACCAGAGCGGAAACAAAAAGTGGCACTCCACTGAAACCTCTCTTGTTGCCTCAACTGCACTTTACTTGAGGCGATCGACAAGAGAAAGCTTACAGCTGTCGTTTATCTGGACATGAGTAAAGCTTTCGACAGCATCAATCACGACATTGGGCTGGGCCCATCGGCAATCTCCTGGTTTAACAGCTATTTGTCCCAAAGGTCTCAAGTGGTTCGTATTAATGCTGCTCTGCTCTGTCTGGGATGTGTGGAGTGCCATAGGGTAGCGCGCTCGGAGCTCTGTTATTCAGTATTTACGTAAACGACCTACCAGGAGCCGGTTCCTTAAAGGTGTAATAACTCTATTCCAGGGATATATCTGCCTTATTCTAGGAATACCTTTTGGTATATGGCAGATTTATTCCTGGAATAGAGTTATTACACCTTTCAGGAACCCGCCCCAGCAGTTCAGCGAGATGTGCTCAACCGCGTGCTACAGTACTTTCACTTAATCTGATTCTGTGGGACGTAAAAGAACCACTAGGGACGTAACAAAACTCTGGCTGTGACCACCCCTAGTGTCTTTCCTAGATATCTACATTACGGGGGCACTCATTACTTACTTCATTAATTGTAAACTGCACAAGCAGTCTGGTCAAGTCTCCCGGCCAGTGTTGTTAACCGCCATGAGACTAAGTGATATGAGCGGTATATAAATACCTTATCATTACCATTGTAAAGCGCATTTGATCATATACACATGGAAAATGCGCTATATAAGTTCTAAATTCTAATTCTTCTACGTAGACGACACGAATTGATTGATTCTTTCGTTTCAGTTGATGAGTCTCACGCCGCCGAAGATAATATCAACGCAGATGTACAACGAATCCGTGATTGGTGCTTTGAGAACTACCTCCTGCTGAACCCAGACAAGACAAAGTTAATGGTGTTCGGCAGTCATCAGATGATTTGCAAACTGCTAAGCTTTAAGCAGTCTTTCTTGGGCAAGGACCTTCTACCAACTCACTCCGTTAAGGACTTAGGAGTGATATTTGATCCTACTCTGTCTTTAGACTGTCATATCACAGCTCTTGCTACTTCTTGCATCTCTATTGGCTTTCTCAGATAAATCGTGCAAAGTATGCTTTCAATCCAAACCAACTAGTAATTATAATTAACGCGCTTGTCTTCAGTAAACTTTTTTTTACTGTTCCACGGTCTGGTCTAATGGGGAGGGGGGCGGGAGATCCATGCTTACGTCATTGTTAACATTTTTGCTCATTTGTATATGGCTTTACTTACAGAAGGAAACATTTTAGATGTGATTTGACTCCAGGCAGCTAAAGAGCTAGTGAAATTTAATACATTGTGAAATTTTTAGCTCTTTAGGTGTAGTATTCAAGGAGATATTGTCTTCCAAAAACCGCAAAATTTCTGGGTGCAAAAGCACTAAGAGCTCTTACATTCTTTGCAAAATTTTGAGATTTTAAACCCGCGTTGCACAAAAAGTAGTTAATATACATGAGGCTCATATTCATTGGCAGAGATATTCATACTATAACCTTTCAATATTCAGAACTGATTTATTTGTAGCTCGATCAGAAACTGAATTGTTCATGCTAATGAGACAAATATTGTAAACAAGGATTCCCCTATACATCTGACAAAAATATACGTTAATTGCAACATGTGTAGAACTTCGCCGCTAGAATAATTAGCGGAAAGAGAAAATTCGATCACATTACTCCAGCGCTGCGAGACTTGCGCTGGTTATCTGTAAGGCAGCAACTATATCAAAGACACGCTGTTTTTGCGTTTAAATCTATGACGGGTTGCCCTCCTGATTACCTTAGATCCAAGCTAGTTACTAGGGGCCAAGCTTCCGGTCACGTGACACGCAATTCACAACAGTCGAATAACCCTTTGTTTAGAACAGCCACCGGTCAGCGGTCATTCCAGTACAGAGCTGTCAGCTTATGGAATAGCTTAGATTAAACTAAGTAAAAATCATGAAGGTTTTAAACGTAAATTTAAGGAAATGTTATTAGACATTTAGATATTAGACTTCTTGTCATTCATTTTCTCCCTTTCATATATCGTTTATAGCTCATGGATGACGTAGTCATGTCATGAGGTATAGGAGGCACTTTGATGTCACTCACTCACTCATGCACGCACTCACGCACTCACTCACTCACTCACTCACTTACTCGATTCTGATTAATTTATTCATTAAACTTGTGGACCACGTGAACCACAACTAGTAGAATCTTACTGGAGAGAATCAAGCATTTCTGATACAAATTGGCTGAGATATCTTTTCCAACATATTTGATCAAAATTAGTTTGTTTATTTTAAAAACTTAAATATCTCTGAAACAAAAAGAGATATTTAAAAATAGTAAACAGCATTCTTCTTCTTTCACAGACTACAAGTTTATATTTAAAACGGCTTAGATTGGAAAGGAGTGGATTTCGTCATAGTAGCACTTTAAAACTTGGACTGATCAATCGATCCATCGATCATGGCACCCAGAGGGCTTCAAAGGCTTTCACTTTACCACAGCATCTTGCCGCTCAACAGAAAGAACACTTAACAGTATACAAGTAATGGTATACCAGCGGACATTCCAGGACAGAGCTGTCAGTTTATGGAATAGCTTAGATAAAGATCTTGAACTAAGTAAAAATCATGAAAGTTTTAAGCGTAAACTTAAGCAAATGTTATTAGACATTTACTATTAGACTTCTTGTCATTCATTTACTCCCTTTTATATATCGTTTATAGCTCATGGATGACTAGTAGTCATGCCATGAGGTATAGGAGGCACTTTGATGTCACTCACTCACTCACTCATGCACGCACTCACTCACTCACTTACTCGATTCTGATTAATTTATTCATTTAACTTGGATGAAACATTTCTTCTGTCCCTCCCCTGGTGAGTATTGTATTTGTCCCCGCAGTCCTCTTTGCTCAAGGTTTGCAAGTTTCAGGGGGTAGTAGAAAATGCGTAGATTCTTGCTCGACTGTTTGTAATCATGAAGTGAATATGAATGGAGTCAATCAGAGCATGTGAAGATTGTAAAGCGGATGATTTTTCGTCCGATCCTCTTGAATATACCTTCGTGGAGTTGGAAACTTGAAAGCTGATACGATTAAGTACACAAGCTGCGACAACTGAAGACGTAAATCGACGAAAATTGCAAGCTGATATCTTAAAAGCGATGATGAAATTGCTTTTCCTATCGACGATTTTTCTTGTCACCTGAGAAGAATGCAGTAGGGAGGAATGAATGCCTTCATAATCAAAACAAGTTATTTCGATGCCACTAGCACTGAAGGGCACGGTTGGAGTTCAAGACAAGAGAACAGAGAGAAAACAAAGCACGCCAAATAAGGCTCAAACTATGCCAATTCAGGCTCAAACTATGCCAATTCAGGCTCAAAATATGCCAAATCAGGCTCAAAATATGCCAAATCAGGCTCAAAATATGCCAAGTCAGGCTCAAAATATGCCAAATCAGGCTCAAAATATGCCAAATCAGGCTCAAAATATGCCAAATCAGGCTCAAAATATGCCAAGTCAGGCTCAAAATATGCCAAATCAGGCTCAAAATATGCCGAATCAGGCTAAAAACACTATCCGTGACGGTACGAAAAACTCACCCAAAATCCACGCGCAAAGCCAACATTCTGAATTTTGGGCAACCGTGAAAAACGGACGGGTGAGACTTATAGATCTGCCTCTGACCTGGGCCTTCCAAAATAAGATCCTTTATGGCGGGAAGCACAAA
>JAEMWC010000732.1:385000-435000 GCA_016490735.1 Pachyseris speciosa
AGTAGCGTAGCCAATCAGAGAACGGCATTCGTGAGTAGACTTATACTAATAAAAGATAGATTATTCGCTCTCAATTTTTATGCACAATAGCTCATTCGGGCTGCAGCAGCCTCATCAGCTATCACGCGATGGAAATCTCGAGCTCATAATCTAATTGTTAAGTATTATAATTATTAACATTAAATTATGTTAAGCGCTCCTCTCTAACGAGGCCTCCTGTTTTTAGTGAGAAAGTAAGTTAAGCCCCCTCCCACTTTTCCTCCTATTTTTTTATGTCACTTGCAACTAAATGACAAATCCTGAATGTAACACTTTATGTTGATCAAACTGTATGTTTTATCCACTTGCTGGAGTTTCGGAACACGCTAATTTTGTTATCGATCTTCTGCTGCAACTTCATGTGCTTCAACTGTAACACTCTGTCCTCTACTTCTTTAAGCAAAATTAGTCTCCCTCTTTTTATTTGTTGCTGGTACTGCGTTTCGCTAATTTATTAACGTTCCCTATCATTTCCCCTATTATTATTTTTATTTACTCCAGGGTATCCATCTGCCGAGTCACCGTGCGAAAACGAATCATGATGTCTCTGAAGAATGATCATCACACTTGTGTGATCGCACAGACGCTACCGTATTTTAGCAATGTGTCTTTGCAAAACAATTGTGTCCTGACGTGTGGTGGTCAAGCAGGTGGTCTGGGAGGAATCTTAGCTTTCAGAGCAAAGAGCTTGTCCATCGATCAAACTTCCAAAATAGACATGTCTGGAAAAGGTAATTGTAACTTGCATTCAAAACGAACACAAACTGTCTTTTGTTATTAAGAGCAGGTCTCTGAGAAAGTGAAGCAAAGTTGGTATGTAAAAACCGTACGGACCGTCAACATGTTTCACAGGCAACAACCACCATAAAACACTTGAAATTTTGTAAGTCCCGCTAATGAAATGCATTTTTCAGACCGTATACGGACCGACTCCCTATTTTACGGTCTGTACAAACAGTGCAGACCGTTAACTTGTCAATGCGATCCGTACAGACTGTGACCTGCATTTACGGACAGTATCAGTTTGTGTAGATTGGACAACCCTCTGACGACGATACATCAGGTGACCCTTATATGGCCATTTTCGTTCATCCCCCAAGCAACCTACCTCCACAGACTTTCTCAGAGACCTGCTCTTAAACATCGGTCAAGTTTATTTCTAGGTGCTGCACGCATTAGTTTGGACTCCCGAAACACGGTTAAACATCGACATTTACTGAGCGTCCGTAGCGAATCAAGGGAATCGAAAGGGATGAATAACCCTCTCAAAGCATACTACAAACAAGGATGAAGTTCTTGATTTGTGCATTTAGTGCTAATAAACGAAATCTCAAGAAACCCTTTATTCAGTGTAATAACTATCATTATATCGTAATATTAAAATCGTTTAATACTGAGTATATAAACGGAATCTTGTGGCTAACTACTTGTGGGCGAGTATTCCATCGCGAGATTTCGTTTATTCAATATATCACTTCACTGTTATACTGAATCATGATAAACGGAATCTGGTGACCAACTAGCCGAGTTTTCTACGAGATTTCCCTATATTCAGTAGTAGTATATGCGTAAATCACGAACTTCGTTGTTGGAATTCACATACACATCTGCAAAAGTAGCAAACGGCTTGTCCAAAGAAATAACTTCTTCCACCGGGTTTGATTTACTATAATTCCTCCCATTAATGATAAACTGTTCTGTGACCTTCTTTGCTGAGCTGCAAGATGCCGTGGTAAAGTGAAAGTGTTGAGCCATTTTGTTCTTCAACCACAACAATCCCGCTACGCTGGACGCCATTCAAGTCGATCCAAGTTTTTAGCTTTTTGTGAGAAAAATCTTTTGCCCTTCCTTTTATCACTTAAAAACTCACCTTCCGGAGTGTCTTTCAAAGCTAGCTCTTGATCTTTATGCTTTTTTTTAACGAATTCAATGCGGATTAGAGACAAACTTCCCGGAAGATGAAGAAACCAACTGAATGTCAAAGCAGTGCGTTGAGCCAGTAAGGAGCGAGTGTTTTCGGTGCTCGACCGGTTGGAAGCGAGTAATTTTGCTCTCTTCACAAGCAAAATGAAGAAAACATACCCTGTTCATTGGACAATCATCACTTAGTAATTTTGCCCTTTATGTGATAATTATGTTAACGACTTTTAATGATTCTCTTTCCGTTTGAGCTGAAGTTTCACTATAGCCTACAACAAATCACTTGGAGTTTGTGGACCAGTTAAAGATGTTTGATTTACCACGAAAAGTGATCGTAAGTTCCTCCTTTAGGATTCCGTGGGGGTGCTGGAGGCGATTCTCGAGGGGGTGGAGGTCTTGGTGGCGAAACGTTCTATTGTCCCGCAGATGAACCAAATATGGGCAAAGGAGGAGATATCACGGGCCGCTCATGGGCAACGAACACTGATGGAATTGGAGGGGGAGGGGCTGGGGATGGACCTGGAATAAGAATTGGTAGGTAGTGAAAAAGTAGATTCGAAATATTCAGATTTGTTGACTTGGTGGTTAGTTAACCCCGCTGATGAAATAAGCGGAAATTGTTTTGCTAAATGTTTATGTTGATAGCGCAGTTAATTAAGTTTAGAAAATAATCGTTGTGTTGTCCTTGACAATTAACTCATTTCTGTCCGTTATTTTGTACATGTTTCTCTGTAATTTTCGAGGGGATGAGGTCAAGTCGATCTGGTTATTCCATATAAGGGGTTACCACGGAGATTTCGCTGGTCCACAACATCGAAGGCTCTATCTTTCATGTCACGCTTGTCACGCTAGCTGTCGTTTATTTCTAAACGATTACTGCAGCTACAATTCGTTACTTATTTGATTTATAAGTGTGTTTTTCGAGCCATTTTCCACCTCAGAAGCCCCCTGACTGGCATCATAAAGCTGGGTTGATGGGTAGAGGCAATCCTTTGAAAGAAAACAAAGGTGAGAAGCAATTTCACTCGAAGTGAGCCGCTCTAGCCTGAGTATCAGGCCCTCCGAGTATCCGAGAGGGAAAGGAGAAGGAAAATGGAAGGAGGGCCTGACACAAACCCATTGATCGGCTCATGTTCAACGTCCAGAATCTGGACGTTACGCTGATTGGCCAAACGACAATAAAACACACCACGTGAGTCATACCTGAAGTCAAGCTTCAGTCCAGTGGAAGGTTTCTCAGATGCCATATTGAATGGATACGGCAAAAGTCTAATTTATCAGTTACTGCTTCGCCAAAAGACCTGTAAGGTATTGTTGTCAGCTCACTTGAACTGATTCGAAAGCAACAAGCTCAGCAGGAATAAAGCTTTTTTCAAATTAATGTACAGGTGTGCGGGTGATGCGTTTTAACGACCCGCTGTGGCTAAAATGTTTACTAGTGGCGCGAAGGGAAAGCTCTCTTTTGTTTGAAGACTAATCTGAAAATCAATTCAAAATATGAAAACTAGATGTTTTAAGCTTTCTTTAGATAGGAAGATTATTTAGATCCGATAAACAGAAGCGAAGATATTAATTTTCACGGCTAAGGTAAATTTCGCAACGTCTACAGTCAAACCTATATATAACGGCCCTTTATATAACGGTCACCCCGTGTATGACGGTCACTGTACAACTTCCCGAAAATCGTGCATTATATTCACTTTTAAGTTGACCTGTATAAAGCGGTCACCTGTATATAACGGACACGGTCACCCTTTAGACTTCCTCAATTCATAATTACCTGTATATAACGGTCACCAAATTGGGTTACTATTAGCGAGTCATAACAAGATTTATTCATCATTTCATTAAGTTTTAGCTACCAGGGCAGGGGTCTCACACAAATACATATGTTAAACTAGATATAACTGCAAATACATGTCATCGCCTGCGTCCGACACATGTTTGCGACAGATCAGTATATAACATCGACACATATAAAGTGTCGTCACTTTCAAACAATATTCACTATACTGTATCTGTAACTGTTAGCTGTAACTGTAGCAGCCGTACCAATACTGTGTTCACTATCGGATTCTGCATACTGTAGTTCCCGATTCTAATATTGTACTGTACTTATCAAGTTGACAACCGTTGTTTTATAGATCATGATAGCGCTCGGCGTCAAATTTCTCCTCTAGATTATTTCCACATAAAAACGTTGATTACCTTCCAGTAGTTTTACTGCAGCACCTCCCTAAAAATACACCACGGACATTTATGGGCCTTTTTTCTCGTGTTTATTGCGTTTCTGTTAATTGTTATTGTCAGTAAAATGTAAATTGAGTGATTATTTGTACATAAAAATGTCATTTATTGACGTCAGTGGAGTATTAAGGAAACCTGTGTATAGTGGTCACCCTATATATAACGGTCACCTGGTCATTTCCCAAGGGTGACCGTTATATACAGGTTTGATTGTATTGTGAAATAACTCCTTTCGTGAGAAAAAAAACTCACATCCTCCACTGCTTATTTGATCATTGACGGCCGAATACTTGTCATCAGGTTTGTTGTCAAAGAGTAGGTTTTAGGACGAAGACCTTCGCTCAAGTCCTTGGGAATGCCCTGTGTTTTCAGTAGTCGTATTATTATTGCCTGCCTTTTGACGCTTGCCCGTAGGAGTGATTCCAGTCGACGATCGTTGGTGCTGCTATAAAACGCGATTCTTCACTTTCTCTGACTTCTCTGGCGTTTTCGGACGAGTACATGAATTTCCTTCGGAGGGTTCACTGCCCGAACTATCGATGAACGCCTGTTGAAGCTCAGTAAACAGCTTGTAACAATTCACAATCTTCCATGCGCACTCTTTACAAACTGAACTTCGGCAGTCTTGGGCGACAACAATTCCTATATCACGTAAAAAATCAGCAATAACAACAGGCTTGCCGTTCAAAGCATTGGAAAACTCCTTGTTAAAGGCCTCAGAAAAAAAGCACCTTACAAACTAAAGAACCGTTTTCTTTTCGTAAATTTTCACGACATAGTTCGCCAGTTCCTCTGGCCCGAGGCAATCCTATCTCCGTGACGTGATCATAGGAAACGCTCTCAGAGGGCGCGCTTTTTCCTTTGACACATGTCAGTTACCGGAAGTGATTTTGATTGGGTAATAATAATAATAATAATAATAATAATAATACTAATAATAATAATAATAATAATAATAATAAATAACACACGCTGTGTGGGGGGTGGAAGGCCTCTGTGACGCTGTTTGTGTCAGGCCCTCCCTCCCTTTCCCCTCTCCTTTTATACTCGGAGGGCCTGATACCCAGGCTAGAGCCACTCAAAGTTTTCGAGTGAGTGGTGGCAATTCACGGAGTGGAGTTGTGTCTTTAGTCGTTTTGTGAGTGGATTCCGGGACCTTTCATGGCAATTCTGGCAAGTTTTGACCTGTGAATAATGCAATCGAAGCAATATTTTGTCAGCAGGACCGGGTGGCTCGACACGGTTCTAAGAAATATCTGAAGTGGAAATTGGCGGACTGCTATGCGGCTGTTATCGACGAATATCCCAGAATTCCTTTGGGTCACAAACGCGAAAATTACAGACGGTGAGAGGAACGGTAATCAAATAGCGTTATCCACATCGCGCGAAAGAAGTGAGCAGAAAAATGTGGAACAGATTGCAAAACGAGGAGTTGAAGTTTGCTGCCAATGTAGTCTTTTCGCTTCAAGAGGATTTTTTGTCTTAAAAACTTCAAGACAAAAGTTTCATCTTTTTGGTGTTGTCCGAGGGCGTTCGAAGCCAAACTTTTGCTTTGCAACTGAATAAACGGCCATATTCCACGAAAATTGGGATTTTGGGGTGGTAAAGTCTAAAGAACTAAGCATTTAGCTATCACATTGGCTCATTTTAACCACAGTCCGGGATTTGTGAAAGTTGCAGGTTTTCAAAGCATGCGTCCCTGAAGACGCATAAATTACAGAGCCAGACAGAAATGAGTTAATCCTGAGAAGTCTGTGAAAGGTGAGTTACAGGGAAAGATATCAATTATTAATTACTTTTCTCACTGGGCCTCAGCTTTTTCTTCAATCGAGAGGACAAAAATAATGAACATTTAGCATGCTCATTTTTTAGGTTCCAAAGGCGGCCCAGGAGGCTTAAACGCTGGGGGAGGAGGGGGAGACTCCACTGTAAATTCTGACGATGGCGCAGCCGGTGGTGGAGGCGGTGGACATTTCTCTGGCGGTGGGGGAGGTGGTGGGGGAAGTGGCTGTGGAGGCCAAGTTGGCGGGCAGGGAGGAACTGCTGGCACGGTATAATTACTATTTCCTAGTTATTTTTTCTTCGTCCTCAGAATTCCTTAAATACGAATCCACTTCGGAACGTTCCTTTACCTATCTTTTTCGATCATTTTCAAGGCTTGTTTTTCCTCCATAAAGCAAGGCTTCACACGGCAGTAGTAAGAGAGCCATCCAAAAAGGAACGGAGTGAACGTTATATTGCACGAAACGTTGCTTAAAAGAAAGAAAGAAAGAATGAATCTAAACAGCTTTATTAACACTTATTAAGTTTCGTGAAAATTATTCCACGACCAATTTTAGCTTCATAAGCGTTAACATAATGGGATCACCACCTGCTTTAATTATTTTAAAAGTATTTCTGACAACCTTTAGAAAAAGCTCTGCATATTTAATCGTAATAAGTGATAATTTTAATAAATTTGTATCGAACTTTGAACTTATCTGATGGCATTGCTTACAGATAGGAAAATACGCTGGGGGTGGTGGCAAGTCGAGTTGCCCTGGAGCTAATGGCGGTAATGGAGGACAGCCGGGAGGTAACTACCCCCTAGGTGTCAGCATAGTTTGCTATGACAGCACCGCACAACAAGGGAACGCGGGCACAGATAAACTTGGTGGTGGAGGAGGTACGACTAGTTATTTATAATTAGCAACAAATTAGTTTACCTCACAATTAATTTTTCAGAGTGATGTTTAGTTGAGGGGCTTGATACCAAAATCCTCATAATTAGCAACAAATTAGTTTACCCCGAGAAGTTATTCAGTGATGTTGAGTTGAGGGGCTTAAAACCAAGTTCCAAACTCCGACCATTCACAACAGACGTAAAGAGTATGATGAACCAAACAGAGTTGGAAGCAAGCACGAATAACCAACGCCAAGAGCGGTGAAACGAGTGTGAGAAAGCCAAGATTGGTTTTAGCTTTGCTTCTCGTTATTGGTTGGAAGAGTGGTCCAAGTTTTCTAACCAACCGCATCTCAGTCTAACGTAGCAAATCAATTCAAAATAAAATGGAAGTAACACAGTACTTTCAACACTAAACCACTCTCTAGAGAGAAATCACGATGGAGCAATATGAAAGGGGTGGGTTGGTGAAAAATGTAATCGTATATATCACAATTAGTCTACGGGTTCGAGTTTTCTATGAATCAATAGACTATTTCAAATTTTGCAATGAAAACGTAAAGCTTGTGGGATGTGGCTGGAGTGACAAGGATACTTCACAAATTAATGTGATCAAGTAAGCTGAAGCCACTCAAAAGGCACTAAGGCCACAAGGTAGCGGGCATTACCCCTTAAATCTACCAAAGCAAAGATTGAGCCCAAGCATTAGCAGCCATGGACAGCTGTTTCGGCCTTGTTAGGCCTCGTCAGCATGGCATAGCTAATGCTCAGGCTCAAGTACCCACATATCAATAAAACAAGCAATGAAAACGTAAAGCTTGTGGGATGTGGCTGGAGTGACAAGGATACTTCACAAATTAATGTGATCAAGTAAGCTGAAGCCACTCAAAAGGCACTAAGGCCACAAGGTAGCGGGCATTACCCCTTAAATCTACCAAAGCAAAGATTGAGCCCAAGCATTAGCAGCCATGCTAATGCTAAAGCCCAAGCCATGCTAATGCAAAAGCCCTTTTGAGTGGCTTCAGCTTACTTGATCACATTAATTTGTGAATTATCCTTGTCACTCCAGCCACATCCCACAAGCTTTACGTTTTCATTGCTTGTTTTATTGATATGTGGGTACTTAAGCCTGAGCATTAGCTATGCCATGCTGACGAGGCCTAACAAGGCCGAAACAGCTGTCCATGGCTGCTAATGCTTGGGCTCAATCTTTGCTTTGGTAGATTTAAGGGGTAATGCCCGCTACCTTGTGGCCTTAGTGCCTTTTGAGTGGCTTCAGCTTACTTGATCACATTAATTTGTGAAGTATCCCTATTTCAAATTTTGACTCATTTCAAAGTTTGACTCATAGTAAACAAAAACGAGTAGTCTAATTGTTTTAGTATAACTCCACTCATGATCACATACTACCCTCGAGTTCAATCCATTTTAATAGCTCAATGGCCGCTCGGATCGTGCGGATTGAGTTAACTTGAAATGGTTCCCCGTTCGCATTGTTTTTCGCTACTCACTGTCTATCGCTGAATAGATAGTGAGTATGGAAGCCAATCAGATCGTAGGGTTCGTTATAGTATGTGAGTGGATTTATACCAATAATTTATAGATAGGATGAGCCTTAAGGCGAGTGCAGTTTGAGAACTTTCAAAATCAAAAGTATACTTATTAATGAGGAGTTGTACAAGATAGCCGTGTGATTTTTTATTTGTTGTGCTTTCAACAAAATTAGAAATTACCTATTACGATCACATTTCCCCTTTTTTGTTTGTTTCTATATTCAGGCGATTCTTGCGGTAACACCTTCGGCGGTGGCGGAGGAGGAGGTATCTCATGATCCTTATTCATTCATTCATTCATTCATTCATTCATTCATTCATTCATTCATTCATTCATTCATTCATTCATTCATTCATTCATTCATTCATTCAAGTTGTACAAATTTTAACTTTTCAAGTTGACGGTTACCGGCGATTCTGTTTGAAATGTGGCCTGCTTTTAGCAAAAATAGACCATAGTATTAATGGAAAATTGCGTGATTAAGGTGTAAAATGTTTTTCCAAGGTGGTGTTCAATTTGGCAGCACGGCTTATATGTCTCGATTAAGTTACGGTGGGGGTGGTGGAGGAGGCGGTGGTAGTGCTTTCACCGACGACCCCAACCCTGGCGGGAAAGGAGGAAATGGAGGAGGCCTGGTTTATTTGCTGCTCAACGAACTGATGCTGGATGGAAAGATTCTTGCAGACGGTGAGATATGATAGAGGCTAAGTGTGTTACAAAAGGAGATAGTTCAGGGACAGAGGTTTTGGATCTAAGCACGGTTTTGAGAGAGCGCGCGTATTTTTGTAACGTTTAAGTAGGGCCGGACACTGTAGTATATAGTGACCAGGAAATGTAGGCAAGTGAGAAACTTTAAGTACCGTTATGGGGCTTAGAACTGAATCAGTACAAGGGTGCTTTCCATTTGCCAGAACGGACGTGCTAGATTGGTCAGCTTGTAAGTGACGTGCTCTTATTGGAGGACTGTTTGTGTACCAGTCTTTCGAATTTCTTCCAAATGGGAATTTAAAAGTCTGCATGGGAACTTTGCTGAGCGAGCTCTTTAATATAGTGATGCGTTCTCTCTACAAACCAACCATTTTGGCCGCTTATTTCTGACAAATGGAAGCCTCAAGACGTTTCATGGACAACAATGCTATAGAGAAGTGGTTGCTTAGTGAAATCAGGATATATTTTGCATGGCCGGTCGGGAACCGTTCAGTGGCGCCGTTGAATTTAGTTCTCAGAAATTTGTCTGCGAAATGAAGTCAGTTAGCGTGAACAGTGCCTTCGCAGTAAAACTCAAAAAATAATTATTGAAAATGTAGAACAAGTCCCAAAGCAAATCTCACTCTTCTTATATATGTGAAGCTGTCTGTTAAACTTTCCATGATATCAATAGCTTTTTTTCAAACGATCCAAAACACAATGCGGCACAATTGTCAGTAGTTGGGCCTTAGTCTTGCTGAGCTAGAGGGTAGCTTCGAACATTATGTATTTTGAATATGTGAATGATCATCGCAGTTATGAACACTACCAAAGCAGTAGTGAAAATAAAACCTAAAAAATTCCGGCTTGTACAAAATTCATATATTCATTCTGTCATATTCATCACTCACGGGTATATTACGAACCAAAAGTGACCATCTCCCAGTTGACTTGTTAGCTCAGCTGGTAGAGCACTGTACCGCTATCGCAGAGATCCGTTGCGTTCGGCTCCTGTTCAAGGCTGAATCTTTTTCAGGCTTTTTTTTTTTTACTTTTGCTTAAGTAGAGTTCATATCTGCGATGATCATTCACATATTCATTCTTTAATCCGCAGTTCAAATATATGATTTTCACAGATTCTCACATTATGTATTCTTCAGCCTCAAGTTGTTAAAAAAATAAAGAAAGAAAAAAACATACAAACAAACCAACCAACAAATAAATAAATAAATAAATAAATAAATAACCATTCTTATATTGTGGAATCCACGTCTTTACTTCCTTAATTCCCTTCCTTAAAATTGAAAAAAAAAAAAAAAAAAGGAAAAGAAAAAAAAAGAAGCATCTGGTAAGTCCATAAATAGTGAACAATTCGTGTCAATCAGTTACCCTTGAGTTTCCTTTCGGTAGGACAAGCTGGCCAGTGTTTGAACAAAAAGGCCCACAGATCCGCCCCTGGGGGAAGCGGCGCTGGTGGTAGTGTGGTTATTTTAACCAAAAACCTCAGGGGAGATCCCAAACAAAAGATCTCCATCGTTGGAGGGAACCCTGTGAAATGCACAATCGCCGGTGTTGGTGGAGGTAAGCTAATCAGATATAATCCATTTAATTCAACTCGGCGACGGCAACGGTTTCTCGTTATTGTGACTCTTTTGCGATTTTTCCAACTTGTTTAACCTGAACTGTCCTGGAGCCAGCTAACTTAGGAAAAACGGCATTGGAGTTGGAAAAAAGGAAAGATGAGTTCGCCAATTCAATATGCTCACGTTCTCCACAGAACCTAAAATTTGGTAATTTCTCGTTGTTGTGTTGCCGAGGACGGTAAAGAAATGAACCTAAATGCAAAACGCACGTACAGAGCCCATTGTTTTGTGGCGGTGGCGTTGCCGTTGCCGTTGCCGTTGCTAAGGCTTCCTTTAATATATTTATGATGCCCCCAGCAAGACCCTCGGCTGAGAAAACTTATTGATCATTACTGAACTAATTTTTTACGTCTCCTGTTGTTTAGGTGGTGGCGGTGGAGTGGGGCGCTGGGTTGTAAAGGAAGGCCGAACCGTTCACCAAGGATGAAAAGAGACTGCAAAAGGCTGAGCTTAACTGAGAAGGAGTAATTCAATCTAAGTTTAGTTTGCAGCTGCTGGCTTTTAATTCGGGTTAATTGGGTTTAATGTTGGGCTTAAACGGAAGGTAGTTACTTTATTTGCCTAATGGAATCTAACGGTTAAAATGGAATAAAAATTCAAGCCACTCTTGCATAAATTCACTGACTTGTCTTGTTTTGTTACTGGAGATCCGAGTCGAGGAGCAGACCCCCGTTGACGGGGGACTTTTTTAATTATACATTTCAAATCAAAGTTCTTCAGTAAATATCTCCCCACCAATTCAAGGTTCCTAGTTTGGGAGTCAAACCACACAACAAACAAGAATTGATAACCAGTTTCCTTGAAGGAAAAACTCAATCCTCATCTTTCGTTTCATTTTCATCCTCCCGCAACAATCGGTCGTGCGCAAAGAAGGTTAGAGACCAAAAATAGCCGTGGCTGTATTTTAATACGTTCTAAAGTTCAAGACTTACGTTCGTGATGAAAAGATACGTAGCCTCCCAGACAGTCGTTTTTAGGGGACTCGTATTTCTCCTGCGCCCCAGGGAAGAGGTGAAATACGACGTGAATCAGAAACATTTTTACCTGCAACAGTACACAAACACTGTAAAGTAGTTTATGGCACATCATTACAAGTGTAGATGACAGCAAAGTTAGCTAAAAATCACAAATAATGCATGCACTGGAAAACGAACAATTCTGGGTATTATTGTGACGGATGTATTCTCGCCCTTGACGCAACCTCCCATCAAAGAGAGCGTTGTGTGACACCCCGAAAAACATATGACCACAAGAAATCTGCAGCTATGTTACAGCATTGTAACTGTTTTTGATCCAGTTCTCTCAAGATTCTGACGCTAGCAATGGCGAATCACTAAATAGAAATATTTCAGTCAAAATAAAACACTGACTTCTCCAAATTAAAGCTTGAAATTTCACGAGCCGGTTGTTAAGCAAACACACTTTCGAAATTTGAAGAAAAAAGAAGAGTGATTTTCTGAACGTAGCCGCCATTTTGAAAATAAATCTCTGCACCAGTCTCCCGCAGTCCAAACCCTTACCCAGTCTTCTCTCAGCCTTGCTTTGTGCGTGCGAAAACTGAGCGAAAACATCGGAAGTTACCAGCTGGTGTATAACCACTTTCAGTTGTTGGTGTATGCCATTCAAGCGATCCAACCGTGCAAGCTTCCTCTGAAATGAAAGGTTGCAGGTACAGAAAAGAATGCTCAAAATGAGTCTCATATCGAAACTTTTCTATGAGTCGCTTCGAAATCCCCATCCACTGACTGACCTGGCCGGTCAGCACCCAAAACCCGGCAACGCCATAACAGCAAAAACATCATGTAGAAAGGAGGGTTATATTAGCTCCGGAAGAGTGGGTTATACTAAGTTTTCCTTTTAACTCCCACAAGCAACTAGTAAGCTCCATTCAGAGTTAAAGTAACTCCTCTGCAGTAGCTCTCTCTTGTAAGCCGTAAAACTAAATCTCATGTGTGCAAAGTCAAAGTAACTCCAGGAGAAGGATTTAGACAAACTCTTCTAACAGTGTTAAAATAACTCCTGCTTAAATTTAAGACCGACGTGGAGTTAAATTTAACTCCATTTTGCAGTTATTATAACTCCAATATCATTAATAACTCGGCATAAGGAGTCAACTTAACTTTATTTACTCCACTGAAAATACCTCATTTTAGGAATTAATCATATTAACTGCAAAAATAGCAACTCCACCATCAGGAGTGAACTACATCATGGGAATAATTATAACGGCTCTTTAAATATTACAGTGTGGGTTCGAATCCTGCGCAAGGTTTACTTTTTTCCAATTTTACGACTGTTACTGCTGAAAATTGCGTTCACACTACCGCATCTATAGCCATGTAACCTCAAGAACAGCTGATGTATGATGCGAGAGGTTGCATTGAAAGCGGAGGTATACATGTGTTTAAAATTTGCTCGGTCTTAGGTATATATAGTTTTGTTTGAAAGTTTATCCAAAAGTTTATGGAAAGCGTGTACTGCTATCGTTAAAATTAGCCAAACTTCGAGTATTGGTGGAGTGAAAAGACCGAGTCTGCTGGCTATATTTTGTCGAGTTCTTGATAGGAAATGCAATAATCTTCAGTTTAAAATTATACTGAGCTCATGCTCTTTATTATCGAATTGCAAACTCGAGAATTTTGAAAGGTTCTGAAAACGGCTCAAAATTTTGGATTATTGATCATCCACCTACTCACTTCAAAGGGAGTCATCTTGCTGAGAAACACAGATAACAGAATAACAATTTTTGACTTCCTCATCAAGTGAAACTGTCACCCTAGAGCTTATTAAAAAGAACAATCATTTGTTAAATAGAGGCCTTTAGAGAATGTTAGCATTGACAACGAGTACGACTTCGAGTACGAGTTCTGGGATTTTGATTGCTGCGCATCCATACTGCGCAGCTCCACGTGCTCAACTCGTCCCGCCAAGTCGGTCTGGGACGACTTTGCAGCGAAAAGTCGTAGCGGTGAGTACGAGTTTGTCAAAAGGAAATTGCGTTTGATTTAGAACTATTTCTTTTATTTTAAAGCAGTAATAATCATATACTAACAATCCTCAAGTGTTGGGTAAATAATTTGGGGGATTTCAACTTGAAAAGCAGCTTAAAATGTTGATATTTTGCCAAAGAATTGGTGTGGTTTTTAGCTCAGTTGAGTTCAATACTTTTCATAAGGTCTTTCTTTGCAATCTGATCAACTATCATTTCCTTTTTTATCTTAACACGCGGTTCCCACCAAGATGGAACTTACAGGAACGTAAGTATACTTTTGTTGAACGATTCATTCAACTTTGAAGAAAATTTAGTAACGATTTGTTGTGAAAATTTAGTTTTCGCGAACGCTTTATGTTGTTCTTTGAAGTGACCTGGAAAACAAGACTCAGGGCTAAGCTTATCAAGCTCAATACATGATCCTATGAAATACTTAATTCCTACATAAGCTTATTTCTCGTTGAAAAACGGAACAGAAATCTCCAAAACAGCTTATTAAGCTAGCACTTTGCTTTCTGCTGGATGATGCCATTCATACTCAGTGACAGGATATGAAATATACTTATACATACACTTTATTTCAACTCGAATTATCAGAGTAGCTCTATTGAGCTAACATTTGATTACCGGTATTATGTAGTATACAAAAAAAAAATAGTATTTTGTGCAGACTGGAACTCGTATTATACGCTTACCTAAATACGCGCAGCACGACTTCGAGAACGAGTACAAGTTGTACTTGTTCTCGTACTCGCACTCGTTACCGATGCTAACATTCTCTAATGACATTATAATGTCAAAATTCGAAGACGGTGAAGCCAAGATAAACTATTGCATATCACTAATCACGGCTAACTACACGCAATAAATATACAGAGCCAGATCGTGACTAGCAGAAAGTTCAGTAACCATTACTTTTTTTCTCTCTTAAAAGTCAAAACTCAGTTTTCCTGATCACTAGCTCGGTATTGTTATGATAATATGATAATTTTAAGAGCATCGACTGGCTGACGGGAATCCTGAGTTTGTCGTAACCCATGTCGAACCCATAGCAGGGATATTACTGACATTAAACGTTTTTAATTTCTTTTTTCAAATATCTGTTTTCCGATGGCACATTTTAAGAGTCAGGGAATCAGAATTCGTTTCTCTCTGCACCATTGTTGAGTTAGCTTTGTCTGAGTGACTTGATAAGGAGTGCGAGTATATCATTAATCGATATTAAAGAGACAGATGGACCGACAACAAACTCCCCAAGAAGATAAGTTTGTTCAAAGTTGGCTATTAAAACAACGCCCCTGGTAAGTCCCAAAATATAGCCAAGGTGGACTTCGAAAAACAGTTTGAAAAATTCAGAAATAAAGAGTAGCAACCCATAAATGAGAAACACATTCGGCTAAACTAAAGGTTAAAAAAAAAAAAAAAAAAACCTTTAAAGCAACTCCCAGACAAATACTCAGGTTACAGTGTTTCGACTGTAACCACAGTTTCACAAACGTCTTTTGTCTTTCTTTCCCTTACATTTGGTCGGTCTTTTGGTTTTATTCAACACAGTGGTAATATGAAATATATAAGTACGTTCTGATTTTCATTGCCTGACTTGCAGCATCTTTATGCTGTTCTCGATTAGTTTTGCAGGAGTATTAAAGGATCGAAGCCAAATTAGTTATGCTGTACTAATATCAACGGCCCGTATGCAATGACACGTTGGACGTTTTTAGACTTTTAACTGACATTAGGTGAAATAACCATCTGCGTTCATGTTTAAAACACAATACCATAATAATTCTTCTCGATGAATACCGCTTGCTTATCTAGAGCCCTCGAGGGCTCAAAGTAGGGTGCCCAGGTCCCCATCGACAACTGAGGAGTTCAAGGCTTGTCATCAGGGTAAGCGACTATCTCTTGTTGCGTTTTCACGAAATAAGCTCCTAAAATATACTAATGTATTGCCTTTATCGAAATGTAAACTTGGGAACTTTTCAAAATAAGCACGATTCAAAAATATGAAAATAAATTACTGACTTCTTGAGAGACTAAGGCGTTGTTTATTTTACTAGGAAACACAGAAGTCACATTTCACCATTTCACGTGGACCTTGCTAAAGTGAAAAAGTCATTATCTTTTTAATGGAGGCCTCTACGCTGGCTAATAACCCTAACAACTCAAATCAAGAAGACACATATGCCAATATATAAGTAAATTACACGGGAAGTCTCTAGATGTTGGCTACCTACACGCAATTATAAATATGCCAGATTGTAGACGTATTTGTAACTCCAGCAAAAAAAATCGTGGTTTTCCTTTCTTAAAAGTTAAGCCTGGCTGCCTTTTTCTGATCAAGCCTTGATTTGATAATACAATGAAAGAGAACACAAACAGATTCGTTCTGGCTGAGACACCCTTTTCGATCGAAATATTTAGCGAGAGAGGCAAAAATATGTGGGTGGAGCTGACGTATTGTTGTAACATGTAACACCCACTTTGATATCTTTCATACAATTACATTTGTTCTTTCTCGAAAACCTGTTTTCTAATGGCATGTAATGTTTGAAAATTAACGGTCTCCTTAGCTATATCCTCGCCAGTTACTAACTTTGCTAGTTTGAGCGACTTTAAGGCAGACGAACACTCAGTAAAATCCAAAATGATACCAAGAGAAGGTGACTTAAGAGTTTCGACGTTGTCATGTGAGTCATCAAACTGAAAACAAATGCGCTAAGAATCTTGTGCAATGAGGCCATTAAATCATTACCCCTGGCATGCCCTAAAATAGATCTATCCACTGAGTTAGTTTACTGATCAAGACGGCTGAGTAATTTGAAAGCTTGAGTAAACCATAGAGAATGAACACATTCCGCTGAAAGCTATCTTTTTTAACATGTATCTTTACACTGAAGTAGTTTCCTCCTTTGGTGCCTGAAAAATGACCCAGGGATTTGTTAGATAAACAATAACCACGGAAACACGCAGATCGCGCTAGAAAAAGTTTGGCCCACATGGGGTAAATCAGTTTGTCAGTTTGTTGTGATTTAGAAATGACATTTTCTAAAAATATAACCCCAGCCTAAGGACTGGCGAAGATACTAATATGTGAGTCCTTAGGAAACTTAGAGTAAAAGCCTGAAGAACGAACCACATTTCACTCAGCTACTTTTTTTGACATGCACTGGTATGATAACAACACCTTTTTGGCCGCTTTGTTGCCGGAGAAGTTTGCCATGCAGTCCAAAATTTGATCGACTTTTAAAAACTCCACGGCAACACAGAGATCGCATGAGGCACGTTCTAACCTGCTTAGTGTAAATATTTATCACTGCTCTATTCTGTTATAAATGATTACAGGATATCAGAACTGTTATTTCAACAAAACCTTTGAAGGAAAAAGAGCTGAGAGAAAGGTTGATGTTAACACCAACGAGAAGTTAAAGTAGGGAATGATTTGAATTGCAGCCAGCTTAGACCTGCAAGATAAGGAAAAGATTCTTTTATCGTGTAAATCCATTGCTGAGGTGATTAGCTCGTCCAGCCACGTTTTTCCGGCGTAGAAGTGGGTAACAGTATAGTTTTTCAACGCACCTCCCCAGCCTTCAGCAAAGCCGGAAGAAAGCCTGACGCGAAATAGTTTTACAAGAATTTTACCCAAGGAATCCTGAAACCTAAATAATGCAGAAAGCCTTTGCAATGGAGATGTCCCTCTATTAGCAGCATGCTCTTACTTTCTAGATTTCAGATTCTTTCAGTGATAATAATACAACAACTGCAATTTACTCTTTGGTAATTAAACTTCACGAAGACAATGCTTCTAATTCCGCTTCGAATGACATGTGAATGCTCGTCGTAGTTAAATAATATGAACACTACTTAAGTCGGTATTGAAAATAAAGCCTGAAAAAAATTAAGGCTTGTGTAGGGTTTGAACCAACGACCTTTGCGATACCGGTGCAGTGCTCTACCAACTGGGCCAAGCCAACTGGGAGCTGGTCATTTTGTTGGTTCGTAATATGCCCGTGAGTGCCTGTGGATGAATACGTGAGAATGAATATATGAAAATCATGTATTTGAACTGCGGATTAAAGAATAAATATGAGTGATCATCGCAGGTGTGAGCATTACTTAAGTAGTAGTGAAAATAAAGCCTGAAAAAAAATTCAGGCTTGTACGGGATTCGAACTCACGACTTCTGCGCCGGTGCAGTGCTCTACAAACGGAGCTAGGAAGCCTGTGGGAGCTGGTCATCCTGTTGGTTCGTAATAAACACGAGAAAGACGAATATTTGACTATGAATGTACGAACATCAGAACATCATATATTTGAACTTCGGATTAAAGAATGAAGATATGAATGATGGTCACAGTTGTTAACAATACTTAAGCAGTAATGAAAATAATGTCTGAAAAAAAAAATAATAATTTAGGCTTGTACTGGAGTCGAGCCCATGTCTGCGGCCTCTGCGCGATACCGGTACAGTGCTCTACCAACGAACTCAGCTAAAAAGCCAACTTGGAGCTGGTCATTTTGTTGGTTTGTAATATACCCTTGAGGGATGAATATGTGAGAATGAATATATGAAAAGCGTACGCGTATGTTTGAACTTCGGAATAAAGAATAAAGATATGCATGATCATCCCAGTTTTGAACACCACTTAAAAAGTATAATGAAAATAAAGCCTGAAAAAAATTCAGGCTTGTACGGGAGTCGAATCCATGCTTGCGCCTGCTGTTCTGGCGCAATGCTCTACCAACTGAGCTAACAAGTCAATCGGGAGCTGAAGTTTGTTGGTTCGTAGAAAACACGATTAAGATGAACATTTGACTACGAATATTTAATGAAAATCATATATTTGAACAGCAGATTAAAGAATTGAGATGTGAATGATCGTCGCAGTTGTGAACACCACTTAAAAGGTAATATATATATTTAGCCAAGCCTAAAAGCGGAGCTCCAAAAGCATTCTTTTTCTACTGGCATTTACATATAGTCTGCTTGTCATATCACCCATCTGACCTCACTCAAGCTACAGACCCAATGCTGTAGAAAATAGTATGGAAAGGTGATCTGAGCCAGTGGCACAGTGGATTTGGACCCCACGTGGATTTGCACCCTCCAGTCCAGATCTGCTTGTGGATCAGACTTGGACCCCCTAGTCCAGAACTGCTAGCAGATATGAATCCCCTTTTACGAATTTGGACCCCCACCCCTCCTAAAAACAAGCGTTCTATTGAGTAAGGTAATACAAATTCCTTTCCAAACTGAGTTTGGAGATGTTAAAAAGCAAAATAAAAATATTGAGGTAGGTTTTTTTAAAAAATAATCTTTAATACCTTGTGTAAAAAAGAACCTGCAAAGCTAGTTTTCATCTATAAATTTTTAAAACAAAACATTTCTTAACATCTTAGAGCAATACCTAAGGACAGGTCTGTTTCCCCGTTCAACTGTAGGCAACTTAGTTACATACTTAGCTACTTAGGTATGGTTTAGAGCCACTAGAAATTGGTGGAGAAGCCTGGTGATTGCTCCTTGGAATCAGTATCACATCAGATATATAGTGATTCAGATCATCACTTCATAATGAATGCAATTTCAATTATCCACAGCCTCCCATGAGACAGTCAGAAATCGGAAATTGTGTATCCTCTGGATATATGTATGCCTCACAAAAATTATGAAAGAAAGATACATGGAAATCAATAAAAATATTTAGATGCCATGAATTAAGACCAAGATATTTATTTTGATCAATTACTTCTTGACCTTACTATCACAAAAAAAAACTGCTTGCTAACATTAAGCTCATCACTCAATGCACCTACAGTGTTTTCAAAAAGAAATCCAGCTGCTCTTCTGGCCAGTTAAGTGCAAGACCAAACAACTTGATAATAATATATTGGGCATTTGGTTGATACCACTATCAAGGTGATTCATCAAAGCAAAAGTGCTGGAAATCCGTTAGCCATCTTAACTTGATCTTAACATACTTCATCAAACATCAGAGATTCCATTAAACATTAATGCCAAATGTCATCCAAACATCCCACAAGATTGGTGTGACCAGCTACTAATAAAATTAATTGAAAGACTGTATGCAGGAGGAGGAAGTCCAAAGGATGTGTACATTGATGAGAAAGAGCTTACTTTAAGTTTAATTTTAAGTTTTAAGTTTAATAATACTTTGTCATGTGAATACAACTAAGTTGATACAAAACAAAAAAAGTGCATGACTGGAGAATAATTGGGAGAAACTAAATTCCCATACAAAGAATATTATCTAATATTACACATTCTAAAAACTAAGAGGTGAAATTTAAACGTGGCCCAAAGCTAACCTAATCAAATTAAATCAAATACTTGTCTCTTACAAGTCACCCCTGATTTGAGATTGAGACTAAAAATCATGAAGTAATCCAAAGCAAACCTAATTAAATTACATACTTGTCACTCACAAGCTACATCTGATTTAAAATTGACACTAATAATGTAATAGATAGGACTTAAAACTGCTTAAAGAAGGTGCATGCATGATGTTCGATGGAACACCATTCCAGTCTGTTATGTAGCGATTAAAAAAGAAAAGCTGAAGGCCATATATATATTTAGCCATGCCAAGCATAGAATCGGAGCTGCACACTCTCACCGAGCAACTTCGCAAGAGTTTATTTGGGCCAGTTTAATTTGTGTCCAAAACAATTGAGCAGCAGCAGGGAAAACGAAGAGTTTTCGATAGTAAACGTTTGCAAAAAAGAAAAAAAAAGACGGACATTCTTGAGTCTAAAGGGATTCAAAGCGGATCAAAAAAAAAAAAACAAAACAAAAACAAAAACACTGCAAGCGAACAAAGTACGATGCCGGCGAGTGTTTGCTCGAAGAAGGAGAAGGTGGAGAAATTAAACAAGACTAGCTAGTAATTAAAATAGCTTGTAATGATAAAGCTAGGAAAATCGGTATTTATTTTGACATAAATGCCCCTAGAAAAAAAAATAAAGGGTACAAACTCTTCGTTTACAGCAGTCAACAGGAATTGACCGCGGTTCAGAAACAATATAACAACAAACATAAGACTTATTACAAGAAAACAAAGCACAATATGAAAAATATTTCTTCGAAGATTCTTGGAGAAGGTGCAGAAATTGGACAGGTAACAAAACTATCTTGTATTAAGCTAGAAAATTTCCTTAGCAGATTTGACATAAATGTCCGTAGAAAAGACAAAAAAGAGGTCCGTACCTGATCGTTTAGAGCAGTCAACAGGAATCACTGAGACAGCAATCACTCGGAATGCGACAGAGCTGAATAATAGAGCCATTTCCCACAAAATCTTTCCTTGGCTTACACAAAACACTTAAGTGCTTTGATGGTTTTACTGTTACTTCCCATTTCTTCCGAAGAACCTTCTTCAATTAATGATTCTCAGTGGCAAAACATCATCCAGATAACGAAGAAAGCGCTTGCCAAACCAAACAAGCATTTCTCTCGCAGACCCGTCCACTTTAAAATTTATCAAAACCAGCCAGCCAGTCAACCCATTTCGCTGTTTTTAACATCCAAACGCTGATTCTTACCGGTTCAAACAAACGACATGTTTAAAGACGGCGAAAATTAATTGTTGTTTACAGGCTGCTTTCGACGAAGATCTCTTAAAGACTTGACGAAGTGAAGCGCGCTGGGTTTTGACTGTTTTGGCAGCATTTTGAAAACTTAATGTCAGATTTTGAGAAGTGCACATGCACATGCACATGCATTTGATCGGATTTTTTATTTTTACTCGAGCTCGAGTCTCCCCCTTTAATGCTTAATTTTACGAGGACTCATTGCGATTACGTGTTGATAAGATAAAGGCAAAAGTTTCTTAACGCTACTGTGAGGAACCAAGGTCGAAAAACAGTCAGCCAAGCCGAGTAAAAACACTCGTTCGCTTGCAAAGAAAACAACGTAACAAAACAAACAAACAATTCAACTACTTCTTTGCGTCCAAAACGAGTACAGATGATTGTTATTTATATCCATTCGAGAGAAAAATACAAGTTTCATTCCTGAACAAAAGTAACAACGATTAAACCAAATGTTAAGCTTCTATTTATTTAATTTACCTCACTGTCCTGTGTTGTAGAGGTTTCTACCACTTGAAAATGCGTAAGCTTCAGTAAAGTAAAAACAAGCATCCGCAAAAATAGCAAACGGTTTGTCCAAAGAAAGAGCTTCTTCCACAGAGTTTGAGCTACTCATTCCTCCCATTAATACCGGTGAACTGTTAAGTGACTTTTCTTGGTGAGATGCAAGATGCCGCGGTAAAGTGAAAGCCCTTGAAGCGTTGAATTATACTGTTTTCAACCGCACAATCTTTGAAGCTTTTCCTGAGAAAAATCTTCCGTCCTGCCTTTCATCACTTGAAAATTCACCTTCCGGAGTATCTTTTGACAAGTTCTTGATCTTTATGCTTTTTACGCGAAAGACAAACTTCGATCGAAGAAGATGAAGTTGTTTTGCTCAAAATAAAGAAACCAACTGAATGTGAAATTACCAGCCGCAGAAAGCGCGCGAAAAATTTTAACGGCCTCGATTTGGTTTGGGTGTCCCACACTTGGCTTGAGCCTGCGATCCAATCGAAAGCAAGTACCTGGTCAGCGGTCAACTTCAAAAAAAACAGCTGACCTCGATGAGGTCTTAACTTGAGCCCGCGATATGGTCACGTTACACTGGTCAGCGGATACCTTGTTTTGACAGGTGTCAATTGGCTATAAGATGGATGTCCAGTATCAAAGATGTACGCTGTAAAGTAGCTGGTCAGCTGGGCCAGGTGGAGTATGGCCGCCATGTTGGATTATTATGATTATAATCGTATCTATAACAAAATTCTCGATCGTGATTGGTTCTCCGCGCGCCTATTTGTCACGTAATCGGCGCGCGATCACGTGGGTGTCCAATTACAGGTATCCAATTTGAACTTTTTGTAATTGGACACCTGTAATTGGATACCCACGTGATTTTACGTCAATTACGCGCGCTTTAATGGCTTCCTTTGCAAACGTTTCCTGCAGTTTTCAAAACATAAGGAAAGCGCTACAGACGTTTTCGCTCAAAAGACCTTCCCAAAAGAAATTTTTAATTCCGAAATTTGTTATAGATACGATTAATTAGTAATTGAACCTCGAAATTTGTTATAGATACGATTAATTAGTAATTGGACCGAGTGGAGTACAATTCAGGGAGTAATCGCGCTCGTATTTTCAAATCAGCCTCGCGCTTCGCGCTCGTCTGATTTTGAAATTACTCGCGCGATTACTCCCTGAATTGTACTCCACTCGGTCCAATTACTATTACTTATTAGGATATTATTAATTATTGGGCGACTCCGTCGTCGTCGTCGTCGTCGTCGTCGTCGTGCGTACGCGCCTACGAGCAATACCGCTAGCCATTTTTACCATGAGAAAAGCAGTTGACGGGTTTCTATAGGTATGGTGCTCCGCTTGACGGCCCTTCGGGCCGTCGGAGCTCCGCTATAATGAAAATAGAGCCTGAAAAAGAAAGCCCATTTCCGATATGTTTGAGCGCGGGAGATTGGTACCAAATTTCAACGCGAAAGTGAGGCTTGGGGAAGACCGGCTGAAACAATCGCTGAAACAAAAGAAGGGAAACAAGCTGTGGAACTTAAGGCTTACATATTTATCATGGTAAAATACTGTGCAGTTGCTGCCTGTACTAATAGCGATCGGGTAGAAAAAATGTTTCGCAGAAAAGCCGATATAAATTCCTTTTATCTCGTCGATCCTCGAATCTGTTGTCTGTACTTCTGAGAAGAAGACCGGTGCACAGCACGAAATGGCAAATTTACATTACTTTAGTATACTCCGTAAAGTATTAATGTAACCTTTACGTTCCTTTACGTTGCCTTGCAAAGTTGCATAAAGTTCAATGAAAACAAAGCTCCAGAAAGTTGCTGTAAGGTTGAAGTAAAGTTATAACTTTACGGCGCTTTTGTAAATCCGCGTAAAGCAAGGCAATGGGGATCTTTAACGTGCCAATAATGCATCGAACTTAAAGATCCAATAAACGTTTGCTTTATTTATTTACTTAGATTAATTTCTTAAGTAACATGCAGGTCAAAAAGAACTAGAGACAAAATTTAGTAGCGCAGACGTATTGTATTTGCATGTGTTTTAACAAAAGAGTAGAGGTTTCATCGTCGATGGTACAACTGAATAAGTGCTCGAACGGACCTTCGGTTGATTGTCGATCATTAGTACCAGTGTGTTGATTCCCGCGTGTTGGTGATCATTTAATCCCTACAAACTTTAGCATAGTGCATAGTCGGCAGAGGAGAAAAAATAATTTTCATGTCAAAGGGTCTTTTTCAAATGGAATGCAACCCTTTGCTAATAGTTAATTTTGTCTTAGTTCAGTAGAGCACGTCAAATTTTTTAATTTGCAGTAATGAATCTAATTAACATTTTGAAAGGTCAAAATCACTCACAGAAGACAATTTAGTAAAAAACCTGCCGATCTAATTGTCCCTTGAAGCACTGAAGTAGAGTTTGAAATATATTTCGATGAATATCTCTTTTCTGTGGTTAAATCTACGCAACACGCATCAAGAGTGTTCCTTCCTGCTGAGTGGAGATTAATATATACGATCTACAGTTCTTCAGTTCAGTTTTTCAGTTCTTTATTTTTCTAATAAATGTAATTTTCAAGTTGGACATGCCCACAGGTAGCTAATGCTAATCTATAGGTGGGTCATATCTTAACTAAAGAGAGTAGGTAAACAAGCAGAAATCAGAAAAATAATCTACAAGTGTATAAATTATAAAATTAAGTTTATGAGTTAAAATTAGTACCTCTACTGATACCCAGCTACAATTTACTGCAACAGCTTTTAAACAATGACTTGGCTCTGAGTCGTGTGAAACAAAAAAATCTAACATAATCATTATTGCAGTATCACGACAGAAAAATTGGAAATCACTTTCTAGTTCCTTGAAGAAGGGTTTATCCAAAAATTACAAATATTTTTAGGCCCGACCGAACGGGGGACACGCTTTGTTTGACAGTCGTTCATGCATCAGTATTTGATGAGTATTTACCACTTCCACATATCCCATAATACCCTTTCTTTGCTCCCCAAAATTTTGCATAAGTATTGTTTTCGATTTCCCTAGCGACGTACAATCGTCCCCAGAGAAGTTGGAGCCAGTAAAATGTTTGGGGGCAAACAAAGTGTATTATGGGAGATGTGGAAGTGACTACCTTAAGTGCGAACTTTCTGTACGTTAGACGTGGTTTCCGTTTCCTATTGTACCTGCGTGCGGAAGGTAGCATTAACATCCGTTTCCTTTTTATGCTTGAGCAAAGCCCGGGTGATATTTAAACCGACTCGCCCTTTCGAAACTCAACAGTTTGAAATCAGTGAGGTCACAAGTTTATAAGATCAGTCAATCACGCGTAAGGTAAATATCATAAAATGCTATTGTACATTGTGGTCAAACATTATCACAAAAGCAGTTTTTTTTTTTCTTGAAAATGTGATAGCTGCTCCGAAGGCTGGGTGTACGTGTTTTTCCCGGCATCCGAATCACTCGCAAGCCATTTTAAAGGAGAGATTTTCGTTTGTATGACGACCTTGCCTGACACTGAAAAGCAATTCCCTCAAGTGTGACTTTCGGGAACCACTGACACAGCAAGCGATATTTCGTGGAATTATTTCAACCGTTTAGAACGCAACAATAAGTTGATCAAATGTGGATCGAATTTAGCTGAGATCGATATAGAAGCAAAAGTAGTCTCCATGTGATGTAGCGGCTAAGCTTGACTCGTCAATTATCCTTACTATACAAAACAAAAAGAAGCTAAGGGCGGCTTTTTTATTCAAAGCCAAAGGAGCTAGTAAAAAGCAGGAATGTTTTTGTAGATCAAGTGTTGGGGTGGGTGGGTGGTGGGGGGGGGGGGGGGGGTGACTGTGTAAGCTAACGATGTTCATTTATTTCACAGATATAGCAACATAGCAAGCCCAAAGCAGTAGTTCGTAGTTGTCGATTGGGAGCCAGAGAAGGGTCATGAATTTCTGTCACTTCTCTCTACTTCTGGCGTTAATTGCTTGCCAACAGCTATCGGTAAGTTAGCAACTTGTATCAGCTATATGTGGTTTAAGAAACCGAAAAGCAAATGATTTCAGCTGAAAAAAATTCAAATCAGTTAAAACCAATTTTCGTCTTGACAGGCTGTTTATGGATGCTCTTCGGATTGTACCACTATTATGGACAGTGGAGGTAGGCTTCATTATAATTAGTTAAACTGGAAATTAAAGACCTTGAAATTGTTTCTTAACTTTTCTGATATTAATCGCTGCTAAGAGGTGAAAAGAATGATGAACTTCATCTTCAACTTCAACTTCATACTTTATTTATTTGACTCCGCTTTAAATTTCTTCCCTAGACCGACTTACCTAAACTTTCATTTCTTCACTGAAGTTGATACTTCGTGTTTACTTGGATATCGTCAAAAGCTTAATTTTAACTTGCTCTGGGCAATAAAAACACGCTAATTGCGATAGAAACTTTGGGAGAGAAATGAACTGTTGTGAACCAAAACCGAAGCAATTACTTAAATCAGTCATAACAGACGCAAACTGCGCAATGAACCAATCAGAATTCAAAGCAATTACGTGAAACCCACCTGCGCAAAGCGCGGGAAAACGCGCTGATACAACCGTTAGGTACAGCCACGATTGGTTCTGGTTTTGCTTCTCATTACTTGGGAAAGTGGCGCGAGTTTTGCCAGCTAATCACAGAGCGAAGAAAAGCGAGACTAAAACAAACGAGCATTACATTCAAAACACCTCTATCTTGATCTGTAATTTGCTTCGAAATAAAAAGCGCTGTTGTTGATTAAGCCGTTTTAATTTGTTTTTGCAAACATTTTAAATGTTTAAATTTCAATAGCACTTCAGTACTGCATTAACAAACTTGATTATATATAATAAGTAATTACTTGTATCTAATTAAATGTGACGCTATATACCGTTTCCGTAAGGTTTTAAACCTACCTCCTAAATTATAATGTATATTCTGTTTTCCGATCAGAATCTGAAATATCATTTTGTTGAGTTTGATGTTGATGATGTTTGTCAATTATCTCCAAAAATTAAGAGAAATTGGTTTCATATTGTTTGGTGACATTCCCCTTTCAAGAAGCTTATGAGCAAGTTTTAGCGATCTCACGAATAACTAATGCTGCATTGTTTTGTCTTGTTCCTTTCCCTGGAATTATAGGAGGTGAATTACTTTGCGATAACTCAACAGTCGACGTGTGCAAGATATATTCTGCCTCCTGGAAAGTAGCTCGAATCAGTCGGAACGAGTTACAGCTGGCTGATTGCAAAGTCGGACAACTTCGTGGCGGCTCCAAGTTGATGTTGTTTGTGAGCCGCGGGAAGTTGTACAACTATGGCAAGTACGAGATAGTGACCGTGGGACGGAATATCCCAACAACCGGTGAAGAGAGGTAAGACTTCTATTATTTTAGCATTATAGCCGGAAGGAAAATGTTCTTTCTAACCTGTGTTTGAGGGCGTCACACATCATATGCAGATGTATTCACTTGACGTCACGGCGGCCTTGTTGGAGAGGAGAAAAATATTCTTTTGGGAATTGAACGCTATTTTTATGGTCCTTCTCACTCCCCCTCCTATATTTTCTGTCACGTGCGTGCGACCACATCACAATAAACTATAGAGTGTAACACTTTATGAGCAATGTTCAAAAACCGTTGCATATACGTGTAGGAGGTTCGGAACATACACTAGTGATCATATCGTCGGATGCAACTCCATGTGTTTCAGCTATAGCATTCTGCCCTCTACTTCTTAATGCAAAATTAATGCTCCTTTGTTCTTGCTGCTGGTACTGCGTTTAGCTAATTTATTTAAGGTGGGGGTACACGTAAATTTGAATGAAATTTTAAGGACTATAACGAAGGGTTTGAAATGTTTTGAAACAACACCAAACAGTTGACATCCCAAAAAGGGCACTCCAGTTTGATGAGGAACTATTTAGTGTCCGTATACTAATTTCCAATTTCATATTCCAATTTTACACCTTCATTAAATCTTCGATATTTCCTATTTCCTATTTCTTCTCCAGCGTGCCAATCTGCCGAGTCACCGTGCGTAAACCAATCAGGATGTCTCTGACGAGTGATCATCACACTTGTGTGATCGCACAGACGCTGCCGTATTTTAGCATGGTGTCTTTGCAAAACAATTGTGTCCTGACGTGTGGTGGTCAAGCAGATGGCCTGGGAGGGATCCTAGCTTTTAGAGCAAAGAGCTTGTCCATCGATCAAACCTCCAAAATAGACATGTCTGGAAAAGGTATTTTTAACTGTAACTCGCAGTCAAAACCAACATAAGCTGTCTTTAGTTATTAAATCAAATGAAGAATGATCCTCGCAGTTGTGAACGCAATTTATGCAATTGCGAAAAGAAGCCTGAAAGCTAGTTAGTTACTATTCATCGGTACGTTAAGTTTATTTCTAACGCTACATTATTTTCGATTCTCAAAACGTGTTCAAGATCGATCTTTACTGAGCGTCAGCGGAGAATCAAGGGAATTGGCAGAAATTAATAACCCTCTTAAAGTATAGAAGACCTGAGGGGCCATAGAAGAGTCCCCCTATGCTGAAGGTATTTACTAGCCCTCCCCTCCCCAATTTTATTCAGTGTCCATTTGGACTGATGAACTGAACGAGCGTTTCATTGAACCTAATGTGCCATGCGATAAAGTCAACCAATTTATTATGTTAAAGAACTTCGGTCGCGATATTTTGAGTCATTATTTGAGACATAATGCGAAACAGTGAAATAAAACTGATTTGTCAGGGAAGATAAGCACCAAAGAGACAAGAATAAATGCAAACATGGCGAGGATGGTGAAAGAGGGAGAAGATTGAAACGGATTACAAAAAGAGACCTTTTTGAAAAATTGAGGCCAAACTTTTCAAAATCCAAAGACTGTGACTTAGATCCTTTAACGACATTAATGATTCTCTTTTCTCTTAGAGCTAAAGTCTCACTATGACCCCCAAAAAAATCACATGGAGTTTTGTAAGCCAGGTAAAGGCGATTGATTTACCACGAAAAGTGATCGTGAGTTCCTCTTTCAGGATTCCGTGGGGGTGCTGGAGGTGATCCCCGAGGGGGTGGAGGTCTTGGTGGCGAAACGTTCTATTGTTCCGCGGATGAGCCAAATATCGGCAAAGGAGGAGACATTTCGGGCGCCTCATGGGCAACGAACACCAATGGAATAGGAGGGGGAGGGGCTGGGGATGGACCCGGAATAAGAATTGGTAGGTAGCGGAAAAGCACTTTCGAAATTTTTATATTTGCTGACTTAAAATATGTATGTAGATAGCGCAAATATTTTCAGTTTAGAAAATATTCGGTACGGACATCTTCTTGCACAGTCCCGAGTAGAATGGGAAAAGGAAAGCAGTCATTAAATTTGCATGGAAAGCAATTAGTTACCAATTGCTTTGTATTGGACCCCAGGTTTTTTCCTAAATTCAGAGGAAAAAAATAGTGAACATTAGCATGCTCAATGTTTAGGTTCCAAAGGCGGTCCAGGAGGTTTAAACGCTGGGGGAGGTGGAGGAGACTCCACTGTAAATACAGACGATGGCGCCGCTGGTGGGGGAGGTGGTGGACATTTCTCTGGCGGTGGGGGAGGTGGTGGCGGAGGTGGCTGTGGTGGCCAAGATGGCGGAAAAGGAGGAAATGCTAGCACGGTAAACTTACAAGTCTCTAGTTATTTTTTCTTCGTCCCTCAGAATTCCTTAAATATGAAATCCACCTCACAACGTTCCTCTGTCTCTAGCTTTCGATTATTTTCAAGGCTTGTTTTTCCTTTATAAAGCACGGCTTCACACAGTTTTTCTGAGAGAGCTATTCAGAAAGGAAATGAAGGAAAGTGATGTTGCACGAAACGTTACTTTGAAAGAAAGAAAGATAGAAAGAATGTATGAATGACTTAATCTGAACAACTTTATTAACATTTATTAATTTTTATACAAATTATTCAACGAACAGTTTTAACGGCCTAAGCATCTGGCTAACATCATGGTATCACCTTCAATTATTTTAATAAATAAATGCAGGCTCCTGATAAATGACAATGATAATTTTAATAAGTTTGTTTCGAAATTTTAGCTTATCTAATGGTATTGTTTACAGATTGGAAAATACGCTGGGGTGGTGGCAAGTCGAGTTGCCCGGGAGGTAATGGCGGTAATGGAGGACAGCCGGGAGGTAACTACGCCTCAGGTGTCCGCGTACTTTGCTATGACAGCACTGCAGAACAAGGGAACGCGGGCACAGATAAACTTGGTGGAGGAGGAGGTATGGCTAGTGAGACATAATTAGCAACAAATAAGTTTTTTTTAAAAATCATGAAACACGTATAGCCCACGCCAAGAGAGGTAAAATCAATGCGAACAAGCCACGATTGGTTTTAATTTTGCTTCTCGTTGGTTAGAAAAGTGGTTCGAGTTTTCTAACCAACCGTAGAATGTAACAAACCAAAATAAAAGGGAAGCAACACGGACTACTTTCAACACTAAACCGCTCTCTGGAACGAAATCATGGTCCAGCAGAATGAAAGGGGTGGGTTGCTGAAAAATGTATATATTAATTAACATATAGGATGAGCCTTGAGGCGAGTGAAGTTTGAGAGCAATCAGAACCACAATTATACTTATTAATCAGCAACTGTACAAGATAGTCGTGCGATTTTTTGTCTATTGTGCTTACAACTTTTTATTTATTTTTATTTTTCAGGTGATTCTTGCGGTAACGCTTTCGGTGGTGGTGGAGGAGGAGGTAACTCATCCTCATTCACTCATTCATTCATTAATTCATTCATTAATTCATTGATTGATTGATTGATTGACAATTCAATCCAACTATTTGGAAAGATCAACCTTAATAGGAATAATAGTCGTAACGCTTCTCGGTCGACATATTTAATTTGGATAGTGCGCACCCCAAATTAATTCTCGGAACCAGTGAAACACCTTGAAGGTTGTACCAATTTTTGACGGAACTTTTTGATGGTTACGCAATTTTGCCATATGTGGCCTGCTTCTTGTAAACATATATCGGCCATAATCAGATATTAAATAAAAAACCGCCTGATTAAGTTGTATAATGTTTTTCCTAGGTGGGCTTCAATTTGGAAGCACAGCTTTTATGTCTCAATTAAGTTACGGAGGGGTGGTGGAGGAGGCGGTGGTAGTGCTTTTACTGACGACCCCAACCCAGGGGGGAAAGGAGGAAATGGAGGCGGCCTGGTTTATTTGCTGCTTAACGAACTGATGCTGGATGGAAAGATTCTTGCAGACGGTGAGATATGATAAAGGCTAAGTGTGTTGCAAAAGGAGAATAGTACAATTAAGGGCGGAAGCTTCATATGTAGTACCGCTATGAGAGAAAGCGCGCATTTTTTTAAGGTTTAAGTTGGGACAATGCCGTGACCAGGTAATGTAGGCAAGTGAGAGATTTAACATTTTTTCTTCCTTTAATTCCTCAAAATTAAAAACGTATCTGATAAATCCACATATAATGACTGTTTCGTACTTATCAGTTACCCTTGAATTTCTTTTCGGCAGGACAAGCTGGCCAGTGTTTGAACAAAAAGGCCTACAGATCTGCCCCTGGGGAAGCGGTGCTGGTGGAAGTGTGGTTATTTTGACCAAGAAACTCCGGGGATATCCCAAGGATAAGATCTCCATCGCTGGAGGGAAGCCTGTGAAATGCACATTCGGTGTTGGTGGAGGTAAGCTTTGAAAGTGTTAATCAGGTTACAATCCATTTTGTCATTCAAATCTTACTCAGTTAGATCACATACCGTAAAAGCTCTATTAAGCCCTCCCCTCTCTTTTAACCCCCACCCCCCCTCCCCTCTCTAATAAGCCCCCCGTTTGAGAGTCGGTTTTTGTAATAAGCCCCCCTCCCCCTTTGGGATACGAGATTTTGTAATCATTCCCTCCTATTCCCTCTTACGACGGGGGGGGGGGGGGGGGTGCGGTTTTGCTTCAGTGATTAATGTATGATAGTAGCGTCCAAAACTTGAATCGAAAATATGTTGCAAAAGAAGCCCATGCACTCCTGGTTTAATGCTTCTCTCAAAAGATTTTAGCGCTAAAAACTACACTTTATAAGACCGTGACGCGGCGCGCGGATTCCGTCAATCGACTTGTCTCTGTTACGTTCAGTTGTTTTAAGTTCACAATGAGAAGGAAAACATACATATTAGAGTTATAAGTTATGTATCAGCTAAATCGCAGCAAACTGAACTTATCCTAATAATTAAAGTTTTATACTAGGCACAAAATCACTGATGATGTCCTCAGCACTTCCAAGACCCTCGGCTAAGAAAACGTATTAATCATTAACCAATTTTTGCCGGCACTTCCTATTGTTTAGGTGGTGGCGGTGGAGTGGGGCGCTGGGTTGTGAAGCAAGGCCGAACCGTTCACCAAGGGTGAAAAGAGGCTGCAAAAGATAGAGCTCAACTGAGGAGGATTAACTCTAAGTTTAGTTTACAAGGCTGGCTTTTAATTCGGGTTAAATGGGTTTAATGTTGAAGGTATTTACTTTATCTGCCTACGGCGGGAATCTTTCGGTTAATGGAATAAAGATTCATGCTACTCTTGCATTGACTCACAGTGTGATTTGTCTTGTTTTGTTATCGATCCGAGTCGAGGAGCAGACCCCCGCTGATTGGGGAACTTTGCTAATTGTGCATTTTAAATCAAAGTTCTTCACTGAAATATGGCTCCTCACCGATTCAAGGTTTCTGGTTTTGGGGTCATCTTTCGTTTCATTTTTGCTGCGAAATAATCGAAAAATAATTAGGAAAGCAATCCTCACGTAACCGAGATCGGTGGTGCGCAAAGCGGGTTTAAGACCAAAAATAGCTGGCATTATTTTAATACGTTCTAAAAGTTCAGGAATGTTACGTTAGTAGTGATAAGCCCAAGCACACAATGTTACAATTTTACCGTGGAATTTTAACGAAAGCCGAGAGTAAAATTCACGACCACTTCAATTCAGTGGTTTTAGAACCACTGCAAGGAAGCGCTCCAGTGAAACAAATTTGCCCCTGTCGGGGTGAGTAAAATTGTTATTTAGGTGATTGCACTGTTTAGAGGTTGACGAACAGTGATGCCTTGCCAACACTTCCTATGCTCCCCTTGCATTTTTACGGCCAAGAACCTCCAACTTGTAATCTAAACGATTAGCTCCTGATAAGAAATAACAAAACTGATGGGGCTTAAAAAAGTGCATGCATTTTGGTTCATCAGACAGGAAGCCCGGAACAGCTCTCGTGATTAATCAACGTCATGCACTTCATTTTATTTGTATCCGGACAATTGTTAGAAGGTTTTCTACTCAGTCTGGGTAGGTCGCAAATGAAGTTATTTTGGTAAAGGTGCTGTTCAGGGGTCAGTGAGCAGTGATGCTTTGCTAACGGCCAGTCTTGTAGTTAAATTAGCTTCTACGTCTCGGACATTCCTCTAGTTGACCAAACATTCGTATTTTAACTCCAAGAAACATTCAAATCCTCACTAAGGGCCTGTTTACATGGAGGGAGGGTGCCCCGGCTAACCGAATTACCCGGCTAGGAGGGTTAAAACGTAGCCCGCCTTTACATGCAACCATAGTTAGTAGAGGGGACTACTAACTATGATGCAACTCACCTTGGCGGGATAGTCAGTGGGCTATTTTTAGATCGGACGTGAGAACAGCAAACAAGATGGCGGCCGAAGGAATCTTTTTTAACGGTAACTGTTGATCACTCATTCCGTTAGCGGCCGCTTTTTAGTGTGTAGCCGGGTCGTTATTTTGCACTCTGGTAATTGATCGTTGTCACCAGGGGCAGTTAACTTTAAAAGTTGACCAAAAATTTATTGCTGCTTTCAAGGTCTCCTCACCTCGGCTAGCCGGGATAACTCGGCATGTGCCCCGGGCAAGTAGACAGGGTGCCCCTGGAAGGCGGACTACCCTGTCTAGCATCAGTAGCATGTAAACGCTTCAATGCGTTTTCTAAAGAAACGTATGAAAAGTTGGCCCTCCCAGAGTAACTCGGTTAGCCTGGGTACCCTCCCTCCATGTAAACAGGCCCTAAAAAAGAAGAAAAGATTCTTACCGTTCTTTTCATTTTACCGGGATCCTCACGTACGCAACAATCGGTCGTCATGCATAAAGCGGGTTTAAGACTAAAAATAGCTGCCCTGACTGTATTTTAATACTTTCTAGAGTGTTACGTTCGTGGTGATTCGCCGAAGTGCCTGAGTTTCATAGATCCGGAAATGAAAACAACAATACGGCCCTGTACTCCTGTCTCTTTATATTGTGTATTTAATTTGTATAAACTGTGTGGGCAAGCGGCCGGGCTCCCCAGACGACACAGAAGAACAAAGCACAACAGATTCCCAAAAATAAATTATGTTATACTGTTGACCAAAATACGACACGGCCCCTACCAATTCACACTTCGCGTGAAAAGATTCAATTTTGGTGATGGGAAAATTTGACTTTAACATTCCTTTTCTTTGCAGCAGCTTTTTTTTTGCGAAAGTACGACTATCAATGAAATTCTCATGCCAGGATCGTTCATGTGGAGTTCGTCGACTACGGTTCGCAAATTGTAACCCAGATCAGACCAAAATAATTATAAACAAGAGCTGGCGGCCGCATCATTGGTATTTTTATGTTACTCTGAACTGTATGAGGTGTGTCACCACTCAATCCAGTCCAAAAAAGATTAAAACGGAGAGATGCTCGAAAACATGAAGGTATTTATCATTGTTTCTGTTTCCGGTGACTAATCTGAAGAGTGGAAAGCTACAATAGCTAGACAGCCATTAAATGACTGTCTAGCTATTGTAACTTTCCACTCTCCAGATTAATCACCGGAAACAGAAACAATGATAATACACCCCTGCAGCAAAACTTCCTCTTGTGTGCCTCGTTTGCATAAACTGCAGACAAGCTGCCGCCCTCTAAAAAACACTGAGGAACAAATCGGTACAATTTGCTGAAAAATATCTTTGATGTGTTGCTGACCATAAGTATCAGGCATGACATGGAATGGAACTATGTACGCATACGCATCACTTTGTGTCCTCTCATAAGTTTTTAAAAAGACTTGTGTGAAGCCAAGGGTTAAAGAAGAAGACACCGCAATTGGCCTTGGGCATAATTCGTATCTAATTAGTACAAAACAAGCATTGTTGTGATAACAGTTTGTCCTGTGAGTCGCAAACTAATATATAGAGATAATTTTTAATTTTTCCATTTAGCAAACAAACTCACACCGCGATGTACTGACCTTTGACTTTTCTTTTGTGAAAGAGCAGTCGCAAAAAATAATTAAAGTTGTGGCTTTCACGGCCCATTCGTTCATGAGTTCAGTTCGTTTATCGCAGTGACAATAACATGGGTTATAAATACAAACCTATCTAAACAGTGGTTGTTTGTCGCTTTTGCTTTGATGTTTTGTTTTACCATAAAGCACTGCGCAAGCTAATAAAATGCACTGTGCGCAACCCACCAACATACACTCTACAAGCCGATCGAGAGCAGTAGGGAGTGCCGCTTGTTTGTCTGCAGGTAAGTTTGTTCAGTCTTTCACAGGAATCCTGAAAATTGACATAGGGAAATGAAAAGTTGGCTTGGCAGTTTGTCCATTTCTTGTAGCAGGTATAACACCTTTTTGAGTGTAAGCACAAAATACATTTTTGGGGGAAATGCGCTGCGAGCCACAACATCGAATTAACATGTCCCAAATTTTGAAGAAAAAGGAGTTCGAAATGCGCAAAGACTACTGTAAACATTTTTTGCAATAACTGGTCAACAATATTTGTGGTATCCCATCAAAAGCCGGAGGTCAAGTAAAAAGAAAAGTTTATTGGAATTCGAACCACTGCAAGGAACCATTCTTGTGGAACAAGTTTGCCCTGTTTGGGCGCTTTGCAAGAGAATCATTTACTCGACCTCCTTTCAACATACCCACGCGCTGTACCGACTATTGACTTCGCTTAGGCGGAAGACGAATCATTTATCTCGTAACGCATATGGAAAGAATTATTTTTGTTTCTGTAAAAACTAGAGCTTTTCAGTTCTTCTCCCTTCACAATCCTCATGACATGATCGTTCATGCGTAAAGTTAGCTATTTGCTTATGGTATGTCAATGCGTTCGTAGAGGTCTACGCTATTCACTAATCATAGCGATGCAGTAAACACCTGTCGGTATAGTATTTATCAAAAGGCCACTGGAAATGACAAGGAAACGGTCAATGCTACCCGATCTTTGTGAGGAAGCGTTCTAATGAAACAAATTTATTCATGTAGTCAAAAACATTATAAAGAGTGCAATTTTCATGGCCCATTCATTCATCAGTGTATTCGGTTCGGTTACCAAAACAAAAAAATAGGTACTCATAGGATACGTGAGTGGGATACACTGTCCACAGTGCATTGCAAACATTGCAACTCATTAGCATTAACGGACTTACAACCTGATGACATTAGTGTGGGATACCACAGGTATCCCACTCAAAAATGGCTGACTACATTTTTCACGTTCGCTGCACTGATTTGAGATTGTTTATGTTTGTCGTGACGTATTTGACTTGCCTTACATTCAATCTTGAAAGAAAAGCCAACTTTATTCACGGATTTTTTTGTACCCTGCGGACAGTTTTGATAAAATGTTTTCGGTGAATGATGCGTCTCTTTTCAATCTGTTCATGAGCAGTGATGCTTTGCTAACACATGCGCATTAGAAGACTTTGGTGTCTACTTGTAACTTTCAAAAACTTCTGACAAGACAAAACACACATCAGTTTAAAAGTTTCAAAGACCCCAACTTTAATTTTTTGGCGCTAATGTAAAACTTTCCACCTATACTAAAAACACTTAATCTTTATTTCCACTTGAAAGGTTTTTTTATGGGCTTCAAAACTTGCGATAAACTAAACATCATTTGGTACACGACCGATCGCGAATTCAGAAAGGGCGTCTGTTGACAATTTTTTAAAATTTTTTAAACAATTTTTTAAATAATTTTTTAATTTTTTAAACAAAAACTAGTGAGCAGCACACAGCAACAGATCTTGTCGATTTTTTAAATATTATCCGACCGGTTTCGTCTGATCAGACAGACTTCATCAGGGATTTAACAAGATTACAAATTGAACTACTTTTATACTAAACATTTACAGTATAAAGCACGTTCAGAGTAGGGTGTGAACAGCAAAAAACACCCACAAACAAATATGCACAGGATACAACGTAAATCCTGCGTTACAAAATGTGCAAAATTTATACAGCCTATAAAAATTAAGATTTGCTTTAAAAAGCGAAAAAAGGCGCAGTGAGCATGCGTTTCGAATAGGAGCAAAGATTTGTTTTAGCGAAAAAATATTCTGGGGTTAGATATGAACTTTAATGAACAACGCTTGTGATAAATCACCTCAGATCCACTGCAGCTTTGTACTGAAATTATTTTTGTTGTCATTTTTTTGCATATACTATGCAGAAAAACTACTAGGGTCCACAATTAGACGCAAATAACGACGGTTTGCCAAAAAAATTGTTATAGCATTTCTTACTATAATACAGGTGCCCCTATGCGATTTTTCCTCGATGGGTGAGCGGCTACCTACAGCCAGGCTGGCTCGTTGTGCTCAAGTAGTTTAGTATTGTGTTAAGAGCGGTGGAATTGAAAGTTTGGAAAGGAGAACTCGCACCAATAGAAGTCACGTCTATGATGAACGAGTAGTCTTGGCTAGTTGCATATCTAAACGAGTTGTATAAAAGAAAACTTGCTCAGCTGATGAGATTCATTTTTTTGACACATATAGCAAATCCAAAGCATCGTCTCGTCTCACGATTGGCACCGGCCAGAGAAGGGTCATCATGAATTTGTACCACTTCTCTCTTTTTCTGGTGTCGATAACTTGGCAACAGCTAACGGTAAGTTGACAACTTGTAAATTCTTATATCATTAATTTTATTGTGTTTAACAAAACGGTAACTGATTTATAGAAGCAGCAATTGAAAATAGAATGGAATCATGCTAATTTATTGCGCAAAATTCACACTTTTTGAGTGTTGTGAACATTTGTATATTTTATAGCCAAGGATTTTGCCATCTTCGCTTCGTAGCCTCTCTAAAGGGAAATGTCTGTATTTGGAGACCATTCATCAATGGGAAAACGATGCAAAACTAAACAAGAGGTGTAGTCAATAAAATCAAATCAGGTTATTTTTCTTCTCATTATTATAGTCTATCTCTTCGTTCTCACCACCCACACACTTCTGAGTTTTCAATGCTTTTAATTTTTCCCTGTTGACAATAAAAACTGTACATTTTCAAATATGACATCTTTGAGACAATTTACATTAGAGCAACTCGCAAAAACAAACTGATTTGGTAAAATAAAGGTGAGAGCAACTTTCCGCCTCTTCACAGGCTGTTAAAGGATGCTCTGGGGAATGCACTAGAATTGGTATTTCGGGTAAGATCTAAGTTTTCTTTACAAAGTATATGTAAAAACTTGTAATATTGTTCCTCAATTTTAATCATAATTGGCGCTAAAAGTTCGAAACAACGGTTAGCTAATTATCTACCTTTAAATCTCATAACTACTGTCATTACCTACCATGTTACCATTAATATTATTACCACTATCGTTACTATGTTACCATTAATATAATTACCATTATCGTTACCATGTTACCATTAATATTATTACCATTATCGTTACCATGTTACCATTAATATTATTACCATTATCGTTACCATGTTACCATTAATATTATTACCATTATCGTTACCATGTTACCATTAATATTATTACCATTATCGTTACCATGTTACCATTAATATTATTACCATTATCGTTACCATGTTACCATTAATATTATTACCATTATCGTTACCATGTTAGCATTAATATTATTACCATTATCGTTACCATGTTACCATTAATATTATTGCCATTATCGTTACCATGTTACCATTAATATTATTACCATTATCGTTAATGTTTTGTCTTCTTTCTTTCCAAGATAAAATACCCGATGAATTGGATTGTAATGGCGAAACAATTGATGTTTGTGAGAGATATTCTTTATCCTGGAAAGTAGCTGAAATCTCCACCTCGTTTAAGTTGGTTAAGCTGGCTAATTGCACAGGCAGCAAACTTGGCATCGGTGGCAGAAGGTTGTTGCTGTTTGTGAGTCGGGGCCGATTGTTGTACAACTATGGGAAGTACGAATTAGTGTGGATCAAGAAAGTCTCGACAGAAATTGACGATACAGGGTAAAACTTTTGCTATTATACCACTATAAAGTACGGGAATGTGATCTCGATATGGAACAATTCTATCTGAGGACGCATCACATATCAAGTATTTTTCCATGGACTGAGACATTTAGCTGGTATTTACCAAGTGACAAACAAATTAGGGTGCACCAAATAATTCACTGCTTTCTAGTTAGGTTTAATTACCGTTTACTCCACGGAGTCTCAACTCTTTCCACTGCTGTGAAGGTAGCTTAATAATCCTTTTGTTATTCTTGATTAACCCGAGGGCACCTATCTGCGTAGTTACCCTGAATAAACCAATCAAGATGAAACTCAAGAGCGACGAGCACACTTGCGTGATCGCACAGAAGGTTCCGTACTTTAAAAACGCGTCCTTGAAAAACAACTGTGTCCTGACATGCGGCGGTCAAACGGATGGTCTGGGAGGAATCTTGGCTTTCAGAACCTCAAAATTATCCATCGATCAAACTTCCAAAATTGACATGTCCGGAAAAGGTAAATGCAACTCGCTATTTAAGCGAACAAAACTGTCGTTCTAAATACAATTACTGTACAGTCGAGCCTCGAGTATCCGGATTCGTGGGGACTGAACTGACTGAAACTGAATGGCTGAACAAATGGGCGTGAAATTTCACTTAGCAACAAAGAACATCTGAGTAAATCAGAGCTCAGTGAAATGCACTGCAGTAGTACGGCGTGTGTGAGCTCAAAACGCGTACAGATTCGTGTTTTGAAGTGAAACATATTCAGTTTGAACCGGAGTTTCATCACTTAATTTGAAGGAAAAAAAGTTTTGTTGCGGACCTTAAATATGGCTAATTGATATTCATGATAAACTCGGACCACCTAAGCAAGTCCGGATAATCAAGAAATCCGGATAATCGAGGTTCGACTGCAGCTGTATTAGTTTTGATCGTCAATTGCGTATCTCATCCTGTAGCCTGCGTGGCAGACACTAGAAAGGGAAAGGGAAGGGTAAACTGAGCGCGCGTGGAGCGAGGGGGGAGAGAGCTCTCCACGCTTCACGCGCGCACTCGTTTCTCCCCATTCCCTTTCCCTTTCTAGCGCCTGCCACGCAGGTTACCCATCTCATCGTATAAAAAACCAAGGAGCACAGGATTCCCCCAAATCTTGAACATTATGCTAGCTCAATAATCCCCAGAGTTCAAGCGACATCTTAAGGCTTATCTTTTCATTAATATATACTATAAGATAGGGATTTTATTGTTATTATTATTATTATTATTATTATTATTATTATTATTTTATATATGTAGTTATATCTACTTTTAGCATTCAACATATTCTTGATATTCATATTCAATTTGTAATTAATTTTTACTCATGTAATGCGCTTTTGCAATAAAAGTCAATAAATTATTATTATTATTATTATTATTATTATAATCATAAAAATTACAATTTCCTCGATTGCGATTGGTTTAAAAAACTCCTATTTTCCACTAATTCACGTGCCAAGTTGTTATCGGACAGTTTGTTATTGGACACCTTGTTATTGGACAGTTTGTTAACGGACAGTTCAATAAGCCAATCACATTCAAAGTAGTATTTTAAATCAACCAATCACATTCAAACTTGTAGTTTAAATCAACCAATCACAACCTTGGTTACAATCACCATACATTTTGGTTGTAGTCAATTTCATAGCGATATTAAACAATTTAAGCTTCCTTTGTCAGTCTTTTAATGCAAAATTTCCCTCCCTTTTATAACTTGGCTCTTCTTCTTTTCTCGGAAATTGTAATTTTATGATTAATTGGTAATAAGACTTCGTGTCGTCCAATTCGGTTTGTAATCATACTCGTGATAAACAAATCGGACTCCCGCTACGCGGTCGTCCAATTTTGTTATCACTCGTATGATTACACTCCGAATTGGACTCCACTCAGTCCTATTACCATTACTTATTATTGTTATCATTACACCTTTTGCCCTTCATTAACAGAAAATAGACATTTATTTTAATATACGGGAATTCAATAACATCTTCAGAAGAACGTTTTCACGCATAAATTTTCATTTTAACCATCTGCTGGTTCATTTGCGCAATTATCATCCTCATCAATAACATCATTGGAATGTCATTTCATTTATCGTTAAGTCTATAATGTCTTCGGGAAAAAAACATTAACATCAATAACACTGTCGTTTACATTTTTTGAAAGTCATTATGGACGGTCATGTACCGCCGGTAAAGACTTTCAAAAATTGTAAACGACAGTGTTATTGATGTTAATGTTTTTTCCGAAGACATAATAGACTTTACGATAAATAAAATGACATTCCAATGATGTTATTGAAAGTGCACGAGCATTATAATTGCGCAAATGAACCAACAGAAGTTTAAAATGAAAATTTATTCGTGAAAATGTTTTTCCGAAGATGTTATTGAATTCCCATAAATTAAAATGAATTTCTATTTACTGTTAATGAAGGGCAAAAGGTGTATTATTATGGTTATCTCCCTATGGCACATATTTTGCAATAAAAGTCAATAAATTATTATTATCCTCTGACCCGGAATAAGAATTGGTAGGTAGCGGAAAAGCACTTTCGAAATTTTTATATTTGCTGACTTAAAATATTTATGTTGATAGCGCAAATATATATTCGGTACGGGACGTCTTGGCACACAGTCCCGAGTAGAATGGGAAAAGGAAAGCAGTCATTAAATTTGCATGGAAAGCCGATTAGTTACCAATTGCTTTTTATTGGACCCCAGGTTTTTTTCCTAAATTCAGAGGATAATATTAAAATGAATTGTTTAGAGCTTACTGATGAGCTGATCACATTGAATTTAATGCTAAAGGCGACTTGGGAAATGTCATCCAATTCATTTTGTTAGATGACATTTAAATCATTCTCTCTTCTCTTTGAACTGAAGTTGCTCTACAGCCCACGAACAAATTATTGGATTTTTAACCACCCGATCACACTACGAGCGTGGTCATCGTTATTGACTTTACTAAACAAAGTGATCGTGAGTTCTTCTTTCAGGATTCCGTGGGGGTGCTGGAGGTGATCCCCGAGGAGGTGGTGGTTATGGTGGCGAAACGTTCTATTGTTCCGCGGATGAGCCAAATATGGGCAAAGGAGGAGACATTTCGGGCGCCTCATGGGCAACGAACACCAATGGAATTGGAGGGGGAGGGGCTGGGGATGGACCCGGAATAAGAATTGGTAGGTAGCGGAAAAGCACTTTCGAAATTTTTATATTTGCTGACTTAAAATATGTATGTAGATAGCGCAAATATTTTCAGTTTAGAAAATATTCGGTACGGGACGTCTTGGCACACAGTCCCGAGTAGAATGGGAAAAGGAAAGCAGTCATTAAATTTGCATGGAAAGCAATTAGTTACCAATTGCTTTTTATTGGACCCCAGGTTTTTTCCTAAATTCAGAGGACAAAAATAATGAACATTGGCATGCTAAATGTTTAGAATAGGAGGGGGAGGGGCTGGGGATGGACCTTCTGACTCGCAGCAAGGGTAAGCAGCTATCTAAACCGTCTCAAAATTGCTACGTTTGTTAGCTCAGTGAGTAGTTTAGGGGGAGGGGCGGGGGAAGACTAAACTAACTGTTGGTTAATATGGTAAGTTTCTCACCACTCGTTTCCATTCACACATTTGTTAGATCACGTGACCATAACAGGTAAAAGTCAAAATGCAAATGGCGCACACTTTTCGATATCAAAACACAGTGCTGATTGTCAACGTTCGCCTTCATGCAAAACGGTAAAAGTCAATTTCTTGAAATTCGACGCACTGTTATAGAAGTTGAGACGTGACAACTAGGAAGTTTTAAATATTTTATTCCATGCCATTTCGATTATTTAGCAAATAAATGAACAAGGCTGCAAAAACAATCGAAACTTCAAATCTGACTAGTTGCGAACGCACAGCTACAATTTCTAAACTGTATATGTTCACCCCCTTACTTTACTAAAAAGGTGAAACAGCATCCGTAAAAGCTCCTTAGCATCAAAGCTACACTTGTAGTTAGGCTCTTCCACCTGAACGCTGCAAAGCAAAGATTAGAGATAAGGCTGGCATTTCTTTCATCCAGTTTGTATCTCTATAGCATGATTATTTCTAGTAGTTAGAAAAGAATCCGTGCAGGGGAGTCGTAAGAACGACCATTAAATTTTTTCTCATCATTCAACAACAACGACAACAACCACCATTTTATTTTGCTATATATAGAAGATATATAACAGCAAAAGAAAGATAAACTAAGCAAAAAACTACTCAGAATAGTAAAAACTAAACGAGTGGTTACAAAAATTATTAAGCTTTAAATGGGTTGAAGGAGGAATACGAAAAGAAACGAAAACAAAACAAAACAAAAACAACAACAAAAACAGAAATACAAACAAGTAGTGACAGTACAGTTATTGACAAAACAAAAATTGTACATTAATTAAGAGCCACAGGAACTTAAAAATACTAAGCTAGCATTAGGCGTAAGAACTTTGTTTAGTCAGAGCCGATTGCTTAAATGAAAGAAGAGATAAACTTTTTATCTCTTCATTCAAGTTGTTCCAAATAAAAGGACCAAAGAAATGTAAATTGAACTGAGATGGTCAGGGATAAATAGTTAAAAATTTAATCCTATTAAATCCTCTTCAGTGTTTTGTGCACTAGCTCTTTATTGGATCCTAGCTATTTTTTTTAATTCAGAGGACAAACTGGCTAAGGTAATAATATTTATACGCTCATTTTTTAGGTTCAAAAGGCGGCCCAGGAGGGGTAAACGCTGGGGGAGGAGGAGGAGACTCCACTGTAAATTCTGACGATGGCGCAGCCGGTGGGGGAGGCGGTGGACATTTCTCTGGAGGTGGGGGAGGTGGTGGTGGAAGCGGGTGCGGCGGCCAAGATGGCGGAAAAGGAGGAAATGCTGCAGGGGTACGCTAAGTCTTGAGTAAATTGTTGGTTGGTTGTTGGTTTCTCTAGATTATTTTTTTAATGACCCTTTGGCATGCATAAACAGACATAAGTCTCACACTATTCTAGCAAAGAAACTTGGCAACTGTGAACATAATTTATCGAATATCGGTGAAAACTAGCAGCTGTTAATTTTTAGAAAGGTCATCCTGTGACGCAAAATGCAACATATTTGGGTTCATAGTACACTACGCAGCAAAATTCGTACTTTAGCAGGCAGTCACCATTATCATGATGAAAGGCTCTTCCAGGGTATCCATTACGACAGATACATAAATTTAACATCATGAAACTGAGGAGCACACCCGTAAAAGGTTTCTCCCGAACTCGAAATGTAATTTATTTAAATAGTTGATTTCAGTGGGATTTCCAAGCAAAAGTCTGTCCTTGGCTATTTTGCGCTATTCGCATTGCCCTGCGTAATGCTCAATCCCCTGTTATATATGGACCCTCCTCGGCAGTCTAATGCTCAAACCCCTCATAAACCTCTGTCATACAGCAAGGGCATTTTATCAGCCTGACCGTCAGACTGGCATCAGGGGATCACTTCCTAGAATTCTTTTAAAAGTATTTCTCACAGCCTTTGCATATTAAATGTAGAATAATGTTGCTGCTGACATTAGTGCTCACCCAAGCATTGCTGCTATAAGAAAAGAATATGTGGCTACTCAGTTTGAGTTTAATCATGTCTCATTGGCCGAGACGGAGTTAATTCTTCAGTCTTTAGATCCCAATAAAGCTACTGGTCATGATCAAATTCCTGCTCGTATCTTACGGGATGGAGCCTCAGTTTTGGCTGCTCCTATTGCACGACTGATTAACACTGTTATTGATAATGCCTGTGTTCCTGCTGAATGGAAACTAGCAGAGATCTGTCCTACCTTCAAGAGAGATGATGAGTTTGACAAGTCCAAATACAGGCCTGTATCCATCCTAGTATTGTTGGACAAGGTTTTTGAGAGATGTGTGCAAAAGCAGCTTGTTCACTACTTCAACCCGCACTTGTCTAAGTTCCTGTCTGCATATAGAAAAGGTTACAGTTGTGAGTCTGTGTTGTTGCATCTTATCGAGGACTGGAAAGAAGCTCTTGACAAGAATTCTGTGGTTGGGACTGTAATAATGGACTTAAGTAAAGCTTTTGATTTGATACCACACGACTTATTACTTGCGAAGCTTTCTGCTTATGGTATTTCTACCCATAGTTTAAATTTACTGAGGAGCTATTTAACAAATCGCAGGCAACGGGTTCGAGTAGAGGACGTTCCGCAAGGCTCCGTTTTAGGGCCCTTATTGTTTAATATCTTCATAAATGACTTATTTTATTTCATTAAAGAGGCGAAGCTGTCTAACTATGCTGATGATAATCAGCTATATTTTGCTGATACTGATCCAGCGGTTATCGAACATGTTGTCAATAAGGAACTAGTGATGGTGTGTGAGTGGTTTCGCAACAACAAGATGATCTTGAACCCTGAAAAATGCAAGGCCTTGGTTTTATTGCGAAAACCCATTGTCAAGCTATCACTATTTGCTGAAGGTGTTGCATTGCCACTACTTGCTACGGTTGATCTATTTGGGCTTACATTGGACAATTCCCTGAATTTTGGAAAACACATTACGAAAATTAGCAAGAAAGTTGGAAAGGAACTAGATGTTCTTTGTAGACTGAAGAATATATTATCGTTTCGGTCTAAACTATGCCTTTATAATTCGTTTATTATGTCTCAGTTTCATTACTGCTCCTCCATATGGCATAACTGTTTAAAGTCTGATAGTAAAAAACTGGATAGGTTGCATGAACGAGCACTTCGTTACTTATAGTGACGAGTCTTCACAAACTAGCACTCTTTGTGATCGTATTGGTTACAGCCTTGTGGATCGACGTATCCAGAATTTGTTAATTATTGTTTTTAAGACAATCAACAATTATCCACCTGAATATCTGAATATCTACCTATTTAGGTTAAGAGACAACATCAAAAATCTGAGAGGGGTTAAAAAGCTGCAAGTACCGAAACCTAATACGACCTGTTATGGCAAGAACTCGGGTTCAGTAAAGTACTTGGCGGCTATTACTTGGAACAAGATCTCTGATACCCTAAGATCCCTAAGCTCATTGTCAGTGTTCAAAAAAGCGGTTCGACAGCTAAGGTTTTAGCTAATTTCTATATAATATCTATTTAATATCTATGTTCTATTGAGTAATTGGGCTTTTTATTGTATATAGCTATGTCATGTAATTTTTAGGCTTTATATTGTAAATTAGTTTTTGGATTACCGTTTCTTTTTTTCTCGGCTTATTAGCATACTTTTGCTAGAGGTCTAACCAACCTCATCAATCCCGAGATTAAATAAAGCTTCATCATCAATGATAATTTTAATAACTTTGTTTCGAAATTTCAACTTATCTGATGGTATTGTTTACAGATTGGAAAGTACGCTGGGGGTGGTGGCAAGTCGAGTTGCCCGGGAGGTAATGGCGGTAATGGAGGACAGCCAGGAGGTAACTACGCCTCAGGTGTCAGCGTACTTTGCTATGACAGCACCGCAGAACAAGGGAACGCGGGCACAGATAAACTTGGTGGAGGAGGAGGTACGACTAGTGAGACATAATTAGCAACAAATAACTTTACTGCACAGTTTATTCAGAGTGACGTTCAGTTGAATGGCGTGAAACCAAACACAAACAATTTGTTAGAACACTGATAATAAAGGTAAAGAGCACGGTGAACCAAACAGAAATTGGAGGAAAGCCATGGGGTTGCACAGCATATGCCCGCTCACTTTGCTATGAAAAGACCGCAGAACAAGGGAACGCGGGCACAGCTACTTTTGATGGGGTAGGAGGTACAACTAATGATTGATAATCCCCAAGAAATATTTTCCTTTACATTTATTGTACAAATTGATGATTATGCGCAATTGAAGGGTGACATAGTTTCTGTACGATGTAGGCATTTCATAACTGCAACAGCTGATCTTAGCGTAATAAATGTTGACAGATTGTCAGGTTGATCATTTGATTCAGCTCATCTGTCATGATAAGAGTTATTAACGTTTCCAATAAAATCTCACTAAATGGGTATTTTTTTGCTGAACTGATCATATTGATTTTTGATTTGTTTGTATTTTCCAGGTGATTCTTGCGGTAACCACTTCGGAGGCGGCGGAGGAGGAGGTCACCCTTCCTTATTCTTATTACAGGCTTGAGTTTTAAAAACGATATTGAAAAGTGATCCAGTGATAGCTGTTATTATCCAACACATTATGTCAATGTCCACATATGGTCACAGCTAGCACCCTCAATATTTGTCGGGCGCACTTAACAGCTATCCTGCGATGTACGTAATTTTGGTTGTCGCGGAGAAAAATGGCGACTTTTCCAGCTTTTCCGCAATAGATATAAAGAATTGTGCTTTGCCATTAATGTGTTGAATAATACAACAATTGTCCTACTCAATCTTTCGGAATATCGCCGGATTTTAGCCAACTAAGTATCAGGCTAAGTATCAGGCAATATTTCACGCGATTTCGATAAATAATTGTTAAATACGAGGGAGGGATAAATATGTGACTCGGAAAGGTGTGTCCTTGAAAAGCCAGCTAGACATCAGATAAAATTATAGTGGAGGTTTGAACTGATGATATAACTATTTTTTTCTTTTACAAAAACGAACGGTGATTATTCAAAAGAAAATCGTTCTATTTCGTCACTGTTTTTTCGTAGGTGGGCTTCAATTCGGCAGCATGGACTTCGAAACACGTTTAAGTTACGGTGGGGGTGGTGGAGGAGGCGGTGGTAGTGCTTTCACCGACGACCCCAACCCAGGGGGGAAAGGAGGAAATGGAGGTGGCCTGGTCTATTTGAAAGTCGACGAACTGGAGCTTGATGGAAAGATCCTTGCCGAAGGTGAGATAATGTGCAGGGCGCATGAGTACGCGGGAGTATTATCAACTTCCTATCCAGTGAGCGTCATCGAAACATCCTGGAGAAAAGGATGGACTCGAAGGACTCTCACTAACAATCATTGTTACCGAGAGTCCTTCAGAGTCAACGCAATATGCTCGCAAATGGAGTTACGGTTTCCACGCTTTTTACAGCATCGATATTATGCTGTTGGTTCACGTTTTTCCATCGCAACAGGGCCATAGCCAGAAGAAACTTGTTACCGAGGTAATGTCAGAAAAAATCATTCATATTTATTTACTGTCATTTTAATGTACAGCCTCTTACAAGAACCTGAACAAAATATGATCATGCTTAAGTGAAATTACACAGCTCAGTATTTCCCTAGAACACACACATACCCTCACACATTTGTTTTTCTTAAGAAAAACAAATAGCATAGACTGAAAAGTTTTACCGAAGTAAGTGGCGCGGTACGCCTCATCCTAGCTACGGTCCGGCTGGGCGAAGGCTTTATCCAGCCATCTATAACTAGCAAGTGAGAACAGAGAAAAAAACGAAATGGCATAACTCTTGGATATCGAAATCAAAACAATGCCCACCAGAATGAAAAAAAGACCCGTATAGGACTGAATCTGGTTGTCCCATTCTTGATGGTCGATCTTGCGATTCATCAACAGGGTGGAGAGAACAGAGAAAGAGATAAAAATTACTGATCAAGAGATGACAAAAGAGCATGATGTAGGAAGACGTTCCAAAGCCTTCAGTTGGTGCGGATTGAAATTGTGCCAAAATAACAATACGAAAACAGCGGAAGCACGTTTTGAGCGTTTTAATTTTTTCTTCTATTGACAGGTCAACCAGGCCAGTGTTTAAACAAAAAGGCTCATAGATCCGCCCCCGGAGGAAGCGGTGCTGGTGGAAGTGTGGTTATTATTGCCAAGAAACTCAAGGGAAATCTCAAGGATAAAATCTATATCTCCGGAGGGAGCCCAGTGAAATGCACATTCGGTGTTGGTGGAGGTGAGCGAGTTACTTTTAACAACCTAAGCGTTTACACTGCATTATTAATGTCACTTAGCTCTTTGACACAGTTAGCTCACCGGCCTACTATCAGCAAATTAGAACCCGATAAAGTCTCAGTAATACAGACAAGTGCGCGCTAAATTTGACAAATGTTCCTCAAACGTGGTAACAAAAGGTAACAAGTCTGCAGAAGATAAGTCTGATGTAGAAAAAGCGAACGTCGATAGTTTAATGACTTCAGTATCAGGACTTTTCGTTAGAAAAATAACCAGTTTTGTAAATTTTTCGTCAGGTGGAGGCGGCGGAGATGGACGCTGGGTGGTGAAGGAAGGCCAGACTATTCACCAAGGCTGAAACCCACAGCAGCTCAACTGAGCCTGTCGAGTAGCATTAGAAGTTAGCCTGCAACCCTGGGTGCTTGGTTTTAAATATTGATTGTCTTAGAACGCAGTGTTTGCCTGGTAGACTAAATAAAGAAATATGATACTCATGCATTACCTGACTTGTCTTGTTGTTGCGTTGGTCTTCGAAAGCTCAAAAGAACTCAAATGAACCCGAGAAACATCATTATGGGGGTGCGGCGAGACAGTTGCTTCCAAATTAACCCACTTAGCCGATTATTAACCCAGACAAAATTATCAAAAGCAAGAGATTTAAACCCCCTTCTGTATATCTTTCGTTGGTACTTTTGGTACATTGATGAGATTTGTTTTTTCGTTTGGCCGTTTCAATAATCGTAATTTTGGTTGTATGATTGGGTGATCCAACGGTTTGGCTGAAATACAGACATTATGCCATGATATACTATTTAAACAACCATAAACGTAGACTGATGAGAAAAGAGAGCCTGTTTCTTTTAATTCCCAATAGTAAAACACACAGCACTGCTTATGTGCATAAAGTTTCCAAACGATTTTATGGAATGATTAAGTCTGAACGCTAACAGTGTAATTTTACAGAATCTTTTGGATG
>JAEMWC010000732.1:440000-449671 GCA_016490735.1 Pachyseris speciosa
GTGATTCGGCATGTAGGCTGTGTGGTACAGCGCCAGAGGGCATGGCCCACATCTTATCTGCCTGCCCTGCGCTTGCGCAAACCAAGTACCTTGCAAGACACGACGCCGTCTTGAAGGTCCTGTTCTTCGAGATCATCTTTGACTTGGGCCTGATAGACACCGTACCCCCGTGGTATTCACCTATCAAGCCACAGTCAGTCTATGAAACAGCAGAGGTACAGGCGTATTGGGATGTTCCGGTATATGGAGAGTACCAAGAGCTCAGAGCAAATAGAGTAGACGCTAGGATCGTTAACAACAGAGATAAACAAGTGATAACCTTGGAGATGAGCTGCCCCTGGGTGAGCAACCGCGATAAGAAGACTTCTGAGAAGACCATGAAGTATGCGCCACTCAGATGGGAATTGAAGCAGAGATACCCAGGGTATGAGATCAACCAGTGCAATATCATCTTAGATGTACTCGGGGATGGTCCAAGGACCTGGATGTCACTCTACAAAAGCTAGTAGGCAGCAAAGCTAAAGGTGTGCTCAAGAAGATGCAGAAGGCGTGTCTTTCAGGAACTCTAAATATTGCGCGCACTTTTAAAGTGGTAATTTAACTTGTAGGCGAACTCTGAAAAGAAGGACAATCTCATACATATATACACTACTGGTTTTAATAGGTGTTATAATGATCATGTTAGTTTTTAGTATGCGCCACTCAGTGTCTTTCAGGAACTCTAAATATTGCGCGCACTTTTAAAGTGGTAATTTAACTCGTAGGCGAACTCTGAAAAGTAGGACAATCTCATACATATATACACTACTGGTTTTAATAGGTTTTATAATGATCATGTTAGTTTTTAGTGATAATGTCAGATTTTGTCTTTATTTTATTCACTGTTTAGCTCATGGGCTACGCTGCGGCGCCTCGTGTTGCTTTTATTGTAGATGGCATACAGACGTTTTTTACTGCATTCATAATAATAATAATTATAACAATTATAATAATTGACCATATCGCATTGCCCCTTTAGGTTTAATTTACTTCTGCTGGATTTTAATATTTACATAACTTAGCTTTAATGTTACGCTTTAGGGGCCTACGTAGCTAATGGTGCGGAGCGCAAAATTGAGAAATACATGATGCGTGCTCGCAGGATTTCAGAAAATTAAAAGTTTGCAAAATTTCTCAAATAGTTCTTCAGTTCCGTTTGGAAGAATTCGCGTCCGGCAGAGGCCTCTAAACGTTCGTGTCTCTTTCAAGGTCCTATGATTTGGAATTCTCTCCCTACTTCAATTACCTGTTCAGCAAGTTTCTTACCTTCAAGAAAAAATGTTAGAATTTTCATTTAAACAATCCTGAATTGGTCATGCCGCACTCACACAGCACCAAATTATACTTGTATATTATCCTTGGAGGTGGCCTCTCCTATAAGCCTTGTGGTTTCCTGAGGTCTCCTCGCCACTAACTTAGGTGTATTAAAAGTAAATATTGTGAAAATAGCAAATAAATAACTAAATGGTTCGAGCGACGCTAACACGACACGACCGCTGCTCGGTTAGCTCAGTGGTAGAGCACCGGACTACTGTGCGGGAGGTCGCGGGTTCAAATCCCGGCCGGACCAACACTCAGGGTCTTTAAATAATTGAGGAGAAAGTGCTGCCTTTGTAATTACATCTGCAAACGGTTAGACTTTCTAGTCTTCTAGGTCCCTTCTCACAACACTTGCTCCTAATAATATGTGGGACGTTAAAGAACCCACACACTGTTCGAAAAGAATAGGGGTCGTAGTTCCCGGTGTGGTGGTCTACCTTTCATCTGTCTTGACATTCATGTGTGGGTTGGGTGGGTGGGTGGGTGAGATCAAATATGGACCATTCGGAAATCCCTCTTTGGTGAGCAAAGCTCCTGGAGTAAACAGTGGGATATTCGGGGCCAACTGAATCGTATTATCGTGACTGTCGTGGCGTGACCTCAAGGGATTGAGGGGCGAGTCGAGGTGATTTCGGTGAGTAAAATCACTGTTTCTTAACTTTTATTTGAATTTCTTCAAAGTTATTTTCTTTATATGTCACAGCTTTCGACGAACGTGTCAGTCTGGTAGAATGGAAGGTTTGCAAAGGTGCTTTGAAGCAATAGATCGCCGTACTTGCCGCGGACAGAATGACTGCGCTGCGCTGTTGAGAATGACCGCTCCATTGCTTCGAAACTAGAGAAGTTAGGTTTCATGAGTCCAATTTGGGGAAGATAAAGCCCTTTAAAAGAACGATTGAGCCCCATGTGGGAATGAATGAGCCGTTTGGGGATTACAAAGCCCGTCGAGGCATTAAATAAGCTCCATACATGTGAATGTAGGCCAATGTAGAGACCCTGCTGGGGTAAATTTCCGCAAGCGACATGGTCCAAAGAGTAGCGACAGCACATCATGAAATGAAATCTCGACGAAAGACATCCTTTCCCGGAAAAATTCCGGCAGTGACGTCAAGGTTGAGAATTAGCGACAAAGAACGGTGGTTTGGCATATTTTGACACTAAATTGAAGACCGAAAATAAGCTGCATTATGTGTATTTATTGCCTTGATTCAACTTTCAACCTCTTCAAAAGATTTAAGTGCGACCACAACCGTTTACTAGTAAAATATATTAAAATATGTATGTACAAATTAACTTACATTAAGTTTGAAGCCTGTCCATTTCGTTGTGCGCATCTCATGGTCTAAAGTTTAGCGATTATTATGTAGGTTATCAGTCTCTAGTTACCTCATAGTTTGTTCCAGTTTCGAGAACACTGGAGTGCAAAGGATAGCGCGTCCTTAAGGTCAAAGTTATTAGCGTAGAAGGGTGGTGACCGAAAGGATATCTACTTTTAACTTAGAATGCTCGCAAACGATTTGCTGTTCGGACACCGCCATATTGTATCCCACTTATTCAAAAATGAGAGCCACGACTTCCAGTGTATGGCTACGGTTTCGTTTTGCAAAGAATAAATATCACTAGAAAAAGGTAAAAATTTCAAGTGCTGTTCTAATCAAAATGTGGTCGCACGATTCCATACAAAAACAGTGTTGCGTCCCTTCTACTTCAATACAAGGTTTCTTAAATTTCGTTGTTTCTCAGAGTACGCCAGACAATTTACAAACCCTAAATCCAACGTAATTATCAGTAACAAAGACAGTAATTATTATAAATCCTGTATAGAATACCTCTAATGCCATAAAAATTTAGTTTATCCAGAAGTATTTCATGGTTGACTGTATCAAAAGCTTTCTTAAGATCTATGAAGACTCCGACAGTGTACTGATTTTTTTCAAAACCTTTATAAATATTATTGACAAGCTCTAAGATAGCCATAGCAGTAGAGTGATGAGGTCTAAAGCCGTACTGATGACGATTAAGGATACTGAACTTTGTGAGAAATCCTGTTAGCCTGAGGTAAAAAAGTTTCTCAAAGACCTTAGAATGATAGGGGAGAATAGGAATGGGCCGGAAGTTTGAGAACAAAGAAGAGGCATCACTTTTGAAAATTGAAAGAATCTCTGCAATTTTGAGCTTACCAGGATAGACACCATACTCAAATGGCATACTACAGATATGAGACAAAGGGGCCACTAGTAAATCAATTGTCTCTTTGATGGGAGAATGAAAGACCATCAACACCCTCACATTTGCAATTTTTAGGGAATGGACAATAGAAGAAACCTCAGCAGGAGTAGTAGGATTGAGAAAGAAACAATTGGCATAATGACCAACAATGAAATCCTTGTAGGAAAATTGAGTAGAGGGAACTAATTACTGGCCAAAGATGGTCCTATGTTAGCAAAGAAATTGTGTTTTAGTTGTAATCTCTGTAGCATTCTTTTCGTTCTTTTGCTTAGTATTATAATTATTTAAGTTAAAGCCTTCTTTTATTCATGTAAATTCTTCACATTTTTTTCTCTGCTGACCATAGGCCATTTAAGCCCCCGGCTTTGGTTGCTCTCATGTATTTTCCGAATGTGTGATATGTAATATAGCCGTGAATAAGGCTCTGGTCCCGAAAGGCACTGTTGTATTTATGCAGTGGATAAATCGCAATTGAGCGAATGTAGTCCGACTAACACACCTGTGATTTATCCATTGGACAAAGGTACCCGCTTTCTGAAAACCTGAGGCCTGGAGTATTCTACGAGTAGAAAGTTAAAATATATTAACGATTAAAAAGTTTCTGGAGTTTTCCAAGTCCCGTGCAGGAGCTAATATTTCAAATTTCCCAATGTTTCTAAAGTTTTCCAGAGAAGGTACGACTCCTGCTAATACCTGAGCGCCTGGATTTGGCATCGTCATATTCATTTCTTAGAGTGTGACATAAGGCTTTGTATGAAACTACACCAGTCTTGAAATCACACTCCACGTTTATAAATGGCGTTACCTACGTAAACTACATTTATACCTATTAAAACTTATTTGCATTACGTGCCTCGAAACGTTGCAGCTCGGATCACATGTGAGCATCTTTTGGCGGAATATGCATGAGCAAAATAAATGTCAAATAACGTTCTGCAGCATATTTACTTTGCCGAAATCTCGGTTAGTGCATATGTGGGAGGAGGAGCAAAGGCGGTTCGCCCGTCTCGACACGTGCATGGTAGCCGTGGTCTGCATTGTTAATTTGCCTTATTTGGAAAAGTGCCACTCAAGACCTCTTTGACCTCCTGTGCATGAACCTTCCAAATACCCACTGCGGGTGCAGCCAACACTTTGCGTCCGACATATCTGAGCTACAAAACAGCAAACAAAACCAACGATAAACGTCAATAGTATTTAAATAGGAAAACGAAAGAAACATGTGCGATTGTCGTAAAATATTTATTGCCGATAATTTGCTTATAAAATCTATTTACCTTGATTCCAAGAAGGTTCTCGAATCGTGGTGCCACAAAACTCCAAGCTCCCATATTTCTCTGTTCTTCTTGGCTCCAGACAAATTCTAAAATGGCGAGTGCGTACATGGAAAATGTTTATTGTAGAGCGGTGGACAATTGAGCTCATGCAAGAAATTAAAAGCATGAAACCAGTGTTACGCACGAAAGACAAGCAATTAGGCTGAGTGCGTAACGAGAAAAAGGTCAACCGAAGCAAGGGGAAAAAGATAATCGCAGACAGCTTGGGGAAAAGAATGGCACGGGAAAGTGAACAACAAACAACCAGTGCTAAGCGCGGGAAAACCGAGCGCGGGAAAAATGAAACACCCGCCAAGCATGGGAGAACATATAAACTATGCGAAGAGTGGGTATAAAGAAGCGTGGGAAAATGAGGAAAGTCACGAAAAAAAAAAAAAATAAAGGAAAGGAAAAGAAAACGAACAAACCCATTTGAAGCATTCGAAATGCTGTTTTTCCGGAATCGGAAAATCCGTTCCGCGGCTGGACGCAAATTGACAAATTAAAACTTCTTCAATAAGTTTACATGCCTTTCAGTGGAACGAAACTTACCTTTTGCTCCAGAAAACTTTTTAACCTCTTGACGAATCATTTCGAAAGGAAACGGACACAAAGACTACAGAGAAACCGAAAATAAAAGTATTAAATCAAATTATTAAAGAGATGTTTGCGAAAAACATTTTCGCGTATTTTAGAAATCAAGAAAGCTAGGAAAGATATAATCAAAAGATTGCATCTGTAATATTTACAAAACAACAAAATATTGCAAAAATTATTAAGTACAAACTATGAGAAAACTGTATTATTAATTAATAATAACCACTTTATTTAAGTCTCAAATCTTTCTAGTAGAGCACAGATGCTCTACTAATTGAAGAGACTAAATCAAAACAACTCTAAATAAAGTAGAATCAAATCAAATCAAATGTTGGTTTTTGGGGAGAGGGGAAAAAACCGGAGTACCCGGAGAAAAACCTCTCGGAGCAGAGTAGAGAACCAACAAACCCGGCCCACTTATGACGCCGAGTCCCGGAATCGAACCCGGGACACACTGGTGGAAGGCGAGCGCTCTCAACACTGCGCTAAACCTGATCCCCCACCCATATTGTACAGAATGATAAACAGCACCAAGAAGTGTCACCTGAATGGTCTGACCATCAAATGGTCAGACTTAAAAGCTGGAGTCATCTATAACTGTACAGTAAACAGAGCCAAATGACAATCCTAGTTAACAGCCATCGTTGAAGGGCCGTACTTTTGTTTCCGAATAAATTTTTCATCCACTAACTTCCAACCGACGGATTCCCAACGGGCTCAAATGGCAACTATGCACAAGCGAGGAAAAGTGTTAAGACAAATACTTGTGGAACAGCCGCTTACCTCGAGTCTAACGATGGCCGTGTCCATGCTATCAGTCGCCTCTCTTTGCTTGGCGAGAGCGTAGTAATGTTTTCCAGAACAGAACACCACACGGGTCACTGAGGCACTGTTCACACCGGTATCTCCTACAACTGGTTTAAAATACGTCCCTGGACCCATCTCTTGAAGAGACGATACAGCCGCCTGGAAAGAAACAAACACGGAACGGTGCGTGTTTTAACGGTAAACAATTTGGCGGATAACAGTGAAGCGAATTGGCCATTTCCAAATTTCCTTCGGCCTTTTTTTCAAAGCAAGTCCTGGTGCTCATCTTTTTATGTAAAATTAGTTTTGCATACTCATGCAAATCAAACTCATTTTCATACGGATGGTTGTGCACCAGGCCTCGCTTTGAAAAAGAGGCCTAAAGTAATTCGAAAATTGGCCTATTCAGCGCTCGCTCACAAACTTCAAGGGGCTAAGAAAATGATATTATAAATAATTTGTAAAAAGGTCAACGTGATTAGAATTTTACAAATTAATTGATCGAGTTGAAGAAGGCGAAGTAATCTCAAACGGAGATTTCAGGTGACATATGCGTCACCTAAAACTCGTCTTCGTTGTTTAGCTTCCCTATGAAACGTCAAACAGATCTCACAAGGCAACTGCCGTCTTCCCTCTCAGACATCATGTTGCGTCAGGGAATGACCATCTTAGTTTTGAAGGAACGGAGGTGAGGGGGGAGAGGGGGGATAGCGTGACGAAGCAAAAAAAATAACAATAACAAATACTTGCGACTAACTGAAGGAAAATTCGCAAAAGGTCTTTACTCGTGAAAAATACACGTGCATGCAGTAGGTAGGTAGGTAGGTAGGTAGGTAGGTAACTCAGAAATTGCCTAGTAGCAGCAGCAGAAATTGCCAAAAAACCCTTTCACATCTATGAAAAATAAAAGGGTCGGCCGCGGGGCAGGTTCACACCGTGATACTGCGCATTACATTCGACCCTAAGTAAAAACAGTCTCGTTTAAAACTTCCGGAGCCAATATGAAGCAAACATATGCGTTTAATTATCACTTACCGGAAGTCTTAAAAGAAGTTTAGGTCCAACGACAATAAGTGGCTTGCGGAAGTTGCGCATCATCTGTAAGAAGAAAAAATGTTGGTAGGTTTTGAGTCCAGTCCAAATTACAAAACATTTCTCTGCAAAAAAACTTAGAAATACTTCATTGCCTTCTTCTCTATCCGGGCATCACAGAAAATACTGGGGAAAGCCCCTTCCTCCCCACCCCCCGCCTCGATGGACTAACTTCCCATACATACGGAGGGTGAGATACTTCTAAATGGTTCATGTTACATCCCTACCTCACCCCACCCCAATCCCACTTATGATTTTGCCGCCCCACCCCTTCCCCCAGCCTTCAATTGACGTTCTCACCTGTTGCCGCAGTAGGTGGAAGTACTGCGCAGGTGTAGTTGGGTTCACTATATGCATGTTGACACTGTCTCCATCCGCTGCGTCTTCCTGGCTGTCCGTCAGCTTTGAAAACAAGAGATATGCCATGCATCAGGGTGTGTGAGAATTCCTAACAGATAATGCCCGGCAAATGACCGCTCTAACAGCAAACTAAACTGACAAAACCAGTTATTTTGACAAGATCAATGCAGTGTCTCGACGGAACGTTCACTTGTCTGTTTGTCGTTCGAAAAGTTGTTCACTTTCTGCCTTTTCACCAGTCCTACAGTTCTGCTGCGTGCACAAATACGAAACGCGTCAAATAACAAAGGGCAAGCTGCACAAATTTCTATAACAAGGAAATCTAGCATTTCAATCCAAGAGGCAAATAAACGTAGAAACAGCTCTGAAACATGGACAGTTATAAACAAAATTAACTGACACGACACTTGTTCTCATGAGTAAGAGGTAGAAAGCTGGATACAAACCTGAAGAAACCTTTCCAGTCTGCAGGAGGAATGCTCAGGTCCGGCGCCATCGTATCCATGAGGAAGCAACATCACTAAACCACTCTGCATCAGCCATTTGGCTGCAATGACATCAAAATACATCAGACCACAAAATTGACATCAGAAGTTGATATCTTAAGTGCCAAGCACAAAATTCAATAGATAATTTAATTCTTCATGCACAAGTTAATTAAAGACAAAAAAAAATATGATTCTTGAACAGACGGTCTCCCGTACAATCGTACAATATTTATAAAAGATAAAGAACATTGCCAATCAAGACTCCAGAAAAAAGTTGTATATTCGATGGAATCCAAATTAATATTGCACGCAACGATCTTGTGCCAAAACTCTTTCTAGCGTCGGTCCTTTGTTTTGTTTGTTTTGGTTGGTTTTACAGCCACCAGTCTTTCCCTCATCTTTCAGAGCTTTCAGTTGTTCCCTCGTGAACGCGTCTGTCATAGTGTGTTGCTTCCTCATTCTGCACGATAAAAATTATTGATGCTGTGCTCAGTCGTGCTCACCTTCTCCCCCTGAAATAAAAGTGTCGATGATGATCTGCGCTCCGTTGAAGAAGTCTCCAAATTGTGCTTCCCAGATGATCAGTGATTTGGGGTTCTCCACACTCATGCCGTACTCAAAACCAAGGCACGCCTCCTCAGACAGAGGACTGTTCACAACCTGCAGAGAATCGTACACATCAGAATGTTTAGGTTTGAGTCCGAGTACCAAATCAAGTACCAGTACGACCTTCAAATTTCAAACCAGTCACCTCCCTAGGACTGTCACTCTTCCTTATGGCTTACCAGCAGAGGAGGAGATTGTAGAAATGAACAAGATCGATGTCACAAGTGATTATCAAACACACGCGACCTACATTTGGAATGTCGCATTCGTACTCAAACCGGCCCGTACAACCTCGTTCCCTGGGTTCTCTCCTACTCGTCCAGGAGAGAACCCTGGAACGAGGTTGAATCCCGTACTCTATAGATCTCTACTATACGAGCGTTTCAGCTCCAAGATGAAAACCTGACAAGAACCTTTCATTAGATTCCAAATTGAAACGTTCCTCTTATTCACCTGTCGTGATGTTTGGGAACTGAACGAACTTCACACAGGGGCAACCAACGAGCCAAATCAACCAAAAACTGTAGAAGGCATTTTAAATAAATTTTAGTGCCTCGTGGTGTTTGAAGTCTGTTTAAAGTGATGTTTTCATGAGCTAGAAGAAGTTCATCTGTTCGGATTCCCTAGCTGAAATTTTAATTGCAACCGAAAATTAATGTTAGGGACAAAATCTTCCTTTGAGAAAATGCAAGCTGAAATGAACTTTCCACTAACTTTCTAGGGAACTATTTTCTTTCCGGAAAATGCTAGGTTGTGACGTTTTTAAACTGCAAATACAGCAATTACGACATTTTCGAAAACCTCATGGGTTGCGAAT
>JAEMWC010000733.1:0-20000 GCA_016490735.1 Pachyseris speciosa
ATGATTCTCGCAGTTGTGAACGCAATTTATGCAATTGCTAAAAGAATCCTGGAAAAAATTCAGGACTTCAACTGGGTTTGAACCCGTGACCTCGCGATACCGGCGCGATGCTCTAACCAACTGAGCTATGAAGCCACTGACGTTGGGAGCAGGTCAATTGTGGGTTCATTTGTTCCCGTGAAAGAAATGGGTGTGTATGATATATGAAATAAATCATATTTGAACTGCGGAAATGAAATCAAATGAAGAATGATCCTCACAGTTGTGAACGCAATTTATGCAATTGCGAAAAGAAGCCTGAAAAAATTTCAGCGTGACCTCGGTATCGCGAGGTCACGAGTTCAAACCCCGATGAAGTCCTGAATTTTGCACATGCATTCCCGTGAGTGCTTAACGCAGCGGATGTCTCTGTTCGGAATATTTGTATTTCATATGCACCCCTATGGCATGGATAAAACTTCAAAAATAATATTGCTTCTAGATAAATTCGTTGCCTTGCGTGCTGGTGAGAATGGCCGGGAGCGAGTGTTCGTGAGCGAACAGAAAAAGGAGAATTCATTACCAGTTTCCCACGAGTATTTCCACAGTCCGCCCCAATCAGACTGCTTGTCAAAGCACACAATCTCTGGAATTTCGTTCCCTTGAGTTTTCAGTTGATTAAACTGATATAAAACAGACATTCCACTGGGCCCAGCACCAATCACACAAACGCGCTTTGCTTGAGACATCTTGGATTTCGCTCAAATCTGCACCTGTAAATTTTAAAAAATGCACTCAGTTACACCGTTTTGCCTTACTTTGCTTACGTTTTTCGTTTCGGGTCACATTGTGACTCGCGTCTAGTACATTCAAATTTATGCTGATGTTTTAAATTATAAGTTGAAATTGAGTTCCCGTGGATGAGAGATGTGAAGCCGAGATGCTTGGTTTCGCCTAGTCCGTTCGTTACACAACTGAGCCACACAAACTGCCTGTGTGCCTGTAACTCAAAAACGAGTCGGTGACGGGTGACCTCCACGTTTTATTGTTGAATTGCAATCAGCATGTCAAGATTCACCTTTCTGCAAAGTTTTAGAAAATTCTGTACATTGGGTTTAGAGTCACCTTAATTTTTCGAAAATTTAAAGTGGCTCTGAACCCAGGGTACACAATTTTTTAACCTTTGCAGAAAGATGAATCTTCACATGTTGATTGCAATTCAATAATAAAAAACGGGGGTCGAGACTCGTTTTTGAGTTACAGGTAGATAAAGTCATAATTAGGGGTGTTTCTAAGTAGCTGTACTGTTGCTATGGTAACCTTATACAGTCAACACTCTCTAAGACGGAAACCATCGGGACCGGCCTCAGCTGTCCGTCTTAGAGAGGTGTCCGGCTTACAAGGAGTCGACGTAATATGACCCCAGGAATTTTAAGATAATAACGCTGAACCTGTGCACAGTGAATACGCGTCTGTTCAAAATTTGTTTTAAGTTATTTACTTACAGCTTTAACTCGTTTGTGCGTGGCCACCACGTTTATAAGGATGAATGGACACCCACTGTTGGCCGAGAGTTTGAACTGTGTGCGAGGACGGCTAAATGAAAAGGACAAAAACGCGGTTGCAGTAATGCGAGATGACAAAGTGGTCGGCCACGTGCCGCTGTCCTATTCGCGCTGTGTAAGCCAGTTTTTGGAAATTAGCTCGAGTACTGTAACATGCACGGTGACTGGAAAGAGAGTAAAATCGAGGTGATGGTTATGCTCTAGAAGTGCCTTGCCAGTATTCATTTAAAGGGAACTCGCTACCTGTAAAATGGCTAAGTGAACCCATTGAGGAAAGAAAGAAAGATAGTTGAGGACGCTTTGGCGAGGAATCAAGAACGAAAAACCGGCAGCAAGAGGAAGCAGCAAGGGAATAACAGTGGGGAAAGCTGTAGTTCAGTTAGGAAAGCAAGAAAATAACTGTTTTAGATTACAATACAATTCGGTTGTCACCTCCAAGTTATTTTTTGAATGGGACAATGACAGATTTAATTGGTCTGGTGTTAAAAAGAGTCACGTACAAGACTTTTTCTTCCCTAAATCGTAATTTGCGGTCACATTCAGTACCTCACAAGTGTCCGTTGGCGATTTCAAAGTATCCGTTGTCCGTCTTACTCAAGCAAGTTAAGGCATGGCTCATTCTTTGGTTAAGACCCCCGCGAAGTTAAAACTAAGCTTCTGTAACAGCAATGTTGTTTGAACTCCCACAGTTGCCAGAAGTTCAAAACACATGTATTGTAGTACTCTTGAGATCCTTAGGGAGTACATTTGTTGGTCAAGTGTTTAATGACGTCATAATAGTGCTCAGAATGACTTTTCAAATGGGCTAAGAATGGTTCGTTGTCACTAGAAGCTAAATGCGTTCACTTGTTTGCTTTGACAGGTAGACACTATATTTGTCCTGAATGGTGTAACATCTTATTTTATTAAAAAGTTATTAAGATGTTTCATAGGTCACGTGACCTCTTTTGTTTAATAATAATTTAATTACAAACTAAGGTCAACCATTCAGGACAGATTCATGTACAGGATAACCAGAGTCATAAAAACGTTGCTTTTGATGGACATTGTATGTGAACTCGGCGGACTATTTTAAATTTTCGATTTCTGTAATTAAACGTCATAGTAGGTCACGTGATCTGCGGCCAGAAACACGTTAAGATTACCAAGTTCTATATCACTGCCAAATATAGTGATGGTTCGGTGAATCTGGGGGGAGTTGTGATTGTCTTTAGATTTTTCCTGTACAGTGGCTCGAGACATGCCAATATGCTTGAGTATGGAGGTGTCCGTCTTATAGAGAGTTTGGTCATAGTAAAATGACTGAGAAACGGCCGGGACCAGCACCAAGTGTCCGTTAAGAAAGAGTTGACTGTATGTCCAAAAACTGATCGCAACCTGTTGAGAAATAATTGGGAAATTTTTGATACCATGTTCAAGAAAACAAACGAAAAATTGTGGAAGTATCGATTCATCAAAGAGTTGGCGTTTAAAAATAACGGAACAATAACAAGCCACGGCATGTTTGACCTTACAACGGTCAGATGACAGCTGAAATCGGACATTTGCAAGAGACGATCAATACAGTTAAGGAGAAACATCGTCTTTGGGATCAATCTCGACCATTACTCAGTTTGGGGCTTCTTTTGTTTTTAAAATAGATGGCGTTTGAGGTTCTGTTTGTCCTAAACAGGGTCAGGGTTTCAAAGCCCCAGCGGCACCCCTATACCTAAAAACGGTTCAAGTATCCCCCGGCTATGAAGTCATTCGGTACAACAGCGGACCGCAGAGAGAATTGTAGACTTTCGCCGGTGCAAGTCGAGCTCTCGAAAGTGAGTGCAGAGTTCGATTGGGAGCTGAGAAGCAAACGACTTGATAACTCTAAGGGAACAGTTTCTGGACCTAAATAATGAGGACCGAGACGCAATAATCAGAGAGAGCCTGTAGCTTTGCAGGCATGGTCTGTGATAGGAGAATGAAACAGTAGATGATCGATCCAACACAATCAAAACCCATAGCACTGATAAAAAAGAAGCTACAGGTCCAGTAGGGACCAATGAAAATAGAAGGTACAGGATTACTCAATAACCGCAGTCAATCACCGTTGATAGAAATGGTGACGCCCAACTAGTCGACCTTATCACCAGATGAAGACTAGCAGTCAAAACTTCGTAATCTTTTAACTCAATGAGGCACGGCACCGCGCAGGCGGAGACGAAATATCGGACATTCTTGGCGCATGAATGTGTACTGTACTTCGAACGATCATGGCGTATTTGATTTGCCCGCGATCTCGCAGCAAGGATTTGTTGTCATTCTTTGTCTTTCGACGAGGATTTCTATCCGTAAAAATCCTGGTAAAGAGAAGAATGATAGAATAAAATGGCCGGCGTTACTTGCAACTTGCGAAACATCCACAGCACTCATGGCGATTCTATGAAGACTTATCTTCATCGAAGTAGACTTGACAAAAGTCCATCTTCAATGCTGATTACCGTGATGGACCGAAACTGTGATAGAAGAACAGTTCCATGGACGTGAACGACATTGTTTTCGAACAATAATAGGCTTAATTCTGATTGATACCAGGGAATTCGTTCCCGCGCGGGCTTGTAAAGTTAGATTTTTCGAAGGCGATTCAGCTGGAAACGGCATTCCGCCATACTTTTCTTACCAAAGAAGAAAGCTCAACTTTAAAGTTCAAAACCGTGGCGGATAAAGCTGGAAATTGAGTAATTTTTGTGTCAAAGAACGACTATCGATGTCAAGGAACAGGATCCAATTGATACCAGTAGAAAAGTTAATTTTCTTCACTCAAGTCTCTCTATTTATGCTATACATATTTTTAGCGTGATTTTTTTCTCAACCTCGTTCCGGGATCTTCTCTCTTCCTCCCTCGAGAAAGTACCCTGGTTGCGGCTGGTCACGTGTCCATGTGTACAAATCAAATCCGCACAGTGGGTGGGTCCTCGACTTAGTGGAGACAATCTTTAACTTTGCTGCCCTCCCTTCAGTCATTTTTCTGGAATCTGCAAAAATCTGGCAGACATTAGACCAGCCGCAACCAGGGTACTTTCTCGAGGGAGGAAGAGAAAGGACCCTGGGAACGAGTGTCGCTACGAACTGCCCACACGTGTCCCTTGTAATGATGTCTCTTATAATAAACAGACTCAAGACTGTAGGAGAATGTCGTTTATTGCAGCATTCTTTTGAGACCTGTACAGAAGGTATTGCGCGCCAGTCGGGCAGTGAAATAGCTGACGTCACGAGACATGTGACTTAAAGAATAACGACCTTTTGTTACATCCGTTCTCTTTTTTTTAAATTTTGTCCATCCTAAAAACTTAATCAAATGTAAAAAATATGACGTCCTGTTACCAAAAATACTTACATATATGCGACAGTCCGTTTGCCTTAAGTCGTGCTACAGTTCTTTCCTGGTTAGAAAAAGTCCTTCAGGTAACTGGGTTTCCTCACTTGTCTGCCCGATCGTGTAGTCTGCACTTGATTGTTAACATGAATGGGCTTGGTGGTATTCTGAGGTGCTAGATATTTCGGAGAGCGGTCCTTCGTAGTCGGGCTTCGAGTAGTTTGCTCCACTGACGGCTGTTCTGGACCAGGGAATGGGGATGAATGTTCATTTCTTAATGGAGTGGTCTGTTTAGTGGGGCAGAACTGCTCAAGGGATTTCCTGAGGTGCACTCTGTTTCTACGAAAGGTTTTCCATCCTCAGTGACAACTTCATAAGACCTGGGTCCAACTTTTGACTGTACTGCTGCCTTCAGCAGGTCGGCTTTGTTGGGACCTTGGTACATTCTGACTACGTCACCAGCCCTCAGATGAGGAAGTTGCTTTGTTCCTCGGTTGTAGTACTTGGCTTGATGTTGGTGATTAGCCAGTAATTTGCGGTACTGATCCTCAGTTACCTTGGGTTGTAGCAAGGTGGCGGTGGTGGGTAATAAGGTCTTGGTTCGGCGGCTCATTAACCTCTATGCTGGGTATGTTTCGATAGTCAAGCAATCCCAGATAGGCATCTGAACCATCTTTACCATCTTTTTTTTTTTCAGGTTTCCCGTTACTCTTGGGATAATGAGGCGAGGAGTGGACAAGCTGGAATTTCCACTTCTTGCTGAAACGTTTGTATTCTTCAGCAGCAAACTGTGGGCCATTGTCTGAGATCACTTCGTCGGGAATGCCATACCGTGCAAATTGCATTTTCAGCTTGCGGGTTACGTGGCTGGATAGGGTGGAGTCGAGAGGACCAACCTCCCAAAACTCTGAGTAGTAATCGACTAGAATCAGGTAGTTTTGACCATTACAGTGAACCAGATCTACAGCCACCTTGACCCATGGTCTTGTTGGAATTTCATGTGATTGCACAGGTTCTTTCTGGTGTTTTGGATCTGTTGTGTGGCACACTTCACACTTCTGGACATAATCTTTGACATTACTGCTGATGCCTGGCCAATAAAGGTATTCTCTAGCACGTCGCAGACAACCCTCTATCCCCAAGTGGGATGCATAAACACGCTGAAGCATGTCCTTTCGAAGGAACTTTGGTACGACTGCCCTCTCCCCACGAAAGATCACATCGTTTTGAATGGTGAGGCTGATGTGTTTGGAACATCCTTCTTGAGCTCAGGCCACCCAGACAGGATTGCCTTTGTGAGTTCTTGCGTGGCTTGGTCCTCTTGTGAGTGTTTGCAAATGTCCTCTAGGCGATCAGCTGACACTGGTAGGCCCTGCGCCATATTAACAGCTTCTACTTCTTTCTGGAGTGGTGAAGTTGGTAGGTAGGCCTGGCTCAGTGTGTCTGCCAATTCCATTTGGTTGCCACGTCGATAAACAAGGTTAATATCATACACTAGGACTCTCAGAAGAAGTCGTTGTAGGCGCTTGGGTGCCTTGTGTAGTGGTTTCCTGGTGATGACCTTCAATGGCTTGTGATCCGATTGGATGGTAATTGGGCGTCCGTAAGTATACTGGTGAAACTTCTCCAAGAAAAAGACGACTGCCAATAATTCCTTTTCCATCTGAGCATATCTTGTTTCAGCATCAGATAGCGCTCTGCTAGCAAACGCTACGGGCTGTCCGTTCTCAGTGAGGACTGCTCCTAATCCTGTGTCTGATGCATCACATTGAAGTGTTAGTTCCATTGTAGGCTCATAGTTCGTCAGGACTGGTGTTTCAGTGATGAGTGTCTTCAATTTGTCGAGTGCCTCTTCCTGCAGGTGCGTCCAGTACCACTGCACATCTTTCATTGTGAGTCTACGTAGTGGTTCGCAAACGTCGCTAAGTCGTGGTAGAAACTTGCTGAGGTAGGCAACGAATCCAATGTATCTTCTCATACCTGCAACATTCGTAGGCCTTGGCATCTCCAATATGGTTCGCACTTTCTCTGGATCCGGCTTAAGCGCATCATTCGTAAGGAGATGTCCAATGTAGGGAACGTGATCCAGTCGCAGCCTCATCTTGTCTTTGTTTAGTTTGACGTTATTGAATTGGCAGCGTTCCATGAGCTTGTGTAGCTTCTCGTCATGGTCTCGACTTGCCTCTTCATACGTTTCACCTTCTCCATACAATAAGATATCGTCATGAATTGTGAGTACACCTGGGAGTCCTTCGAGAACTTGGTGCTGTCTCCTCTGGAACTCCTACGCCGAGAGGCCAAAGGTAGCCTCAACCAACGATATCTTCCAAAGGGAGTGTTGAAACAGGTTAGCCTTGAGCTCTCCTCATCAAGTTCTACATGTCAAACCCCTTCTTCACATCAAAAGTGCTTAATACTTTGGCACGAGTTAGCTGTGGCAAAATGTCATCAGCGGTGTGCATGGGGTAGTGGCTGCGCTTAAAAGCTTTATTTTTATCTTTTGGATAAATGCACACTCTGGTGCTACCATTGGGCTTTTTTATTATGACCATACTTGACACCCATTGTGTTGGCTCTGTGACTGGTGTAAGAATCTGAAGTGATTCAAGTCGATCTAGTTCTTTCTTGAGTTCAGTCTTCAAGGCTAGCGGAACTTTTCTTGGCGGGTGTATAACTGGTGTTACCGCTGGATCAATCTGTAAGTGATATGCCTTCCTGCAATTTCCCTGTGCTGGTGAAAACATCTGCATATTGTGTGACCAGCTGTTCCTTCCGGTTATCTTCAAGCTAAACCGTACTTGTATGAGATCCATGAACTGAATTGTCTCACTTCCTAACAGGGTGTGCATTGTTCTTGTATAACCACGAACTCCATTTGATACGACTTGTCGGTCTTTCGATTATGCAGCTCCAGGGTACACTTTCCTAGCGGTTTAATCTGTATTTTATTGAACATAGACAGTCCTTGTGGAGTCTGTTCAAGCTCAACATGGCCCAGGCAGTCACACAAAGTCTCCAGTGAGGTGACGTTACACGATGCACCACTATCCAGTTGAAATTTGACTGGTGTCCCTCCCACATCGACTTTGGCGAATATTCGTTTGGGAAAGGTGCTTTCCGACGATACTGTATTCACTTGCTGAGCTGTCTCCAAGTCTACCGTCAAAATTTCGCTGTGGTCGGAGTCGCTCTAGATCTAGAGCGTGTGCTTTTGACCTTATCTGCTTAGATCTGCAAACCGATATCAGATGATTTAACTTATGACACGCGGAGCATTCTTTGCCATATGCAGGGCACTTTTACTTTTTGTCTTTTGTTCCACAGTAGTCGCATTTGCGTGGCCTTCGTTTTTTCTGGTTAGGGATTTTTTTTATTCATCTTATGCCTCGAAGGCTTGCCTTTACCCTTTTGGTTCCATTTTCCTACAACGGCGTTGATAGCATCTGCGGCTTCAATTGCCTTTTGTTGCTCTTTTGACAGCTCATCTGCACGGCAAGCACACAGGTACTTACTTACTTTTTTAGAAGCTCTTCGCGAAATGTCGAGTTACGGATTCCAAATAATAATTCTATCACGAACAAGGGGACCTTGCAATGTTCCAAAATTACAAGTTGACGCCAAAAGTTTTAAATCCGTTACAAATTTCTCAACCGATTCGCTTTCTTCTTGTGCTGTAGTGAAGAATCGATACCTTTCCACGGTCTCATTCTTTTTCGGATTACAATGTTCCTCGAAAGCTCGGATGATGTCTTCCAGTGTTCGGTCATTCGGTTCTCTTGCAAAATAAAGATTTTCATAGATTTCCCAACCCTTGCTTCCAATTAGATATAGAAATAGCTTTACCTTCATTTTCTCCTCACGGCCTTCCATCGCCAAATCCATGTATAAGCGTATCTCTTCACTCCATCGTTTCCAAGGGTGAGAGAGATCGCTTGCGTCAAAATCCAATTCTCCTGGAGCCTTTAGCTACGAAATTCATCCATACGCAGGCGACGGGTTCGGTGCTGATTGCTGAGATCCTGACGACTCGCTAGGAGTGTCCCGCATTCTGACACCATGTAATGATGTCTCTTAGAAGAAACAGACTCAAGACTGTAGGAGAACGTCGTTTAATGCAGCATTCTTTGGAGACCTGTACAGAAGGTATTGGCGCCGGTCGAGCAGTGAAATAGCTGACGTCACGAGACACGTGACTTACAGAAGAACGACGTTTTGTTACATCCCTTATTTATTGCCATAATAAGACTAGAACGTAGATATGATCACCGACACCTACTTTCTGAAGCTAAAGACTTACCTCTCAAAGCAGAGCTCTCAATATCCTTGCATTGTTCCAGCAGTACCGCCCGTGTAAACAAAGTACTCATTTAGCAAACAACTGCACAGCAGGATATTAGACGAGGCAGACACTGCACATCACAAGACTTTTTCCGTACGTCACTGGACTTAATGATGTCCTAAGGAATATTCTGCTCTAGGAGGCGAACGGAAAATCAAACTCTACCGACGTCGTTTCGAGCTAACTGACCGCGCCAAGACTTCAAATGCACGTTTCTTTGTTTGAGAGAGAGTGGAAACTAATTGACAAATACACTTTCCGTTTCCCTAAAGTGGAGGGATGGGGTAGGGAGGGGACATAAGACCTTAATGCAAAGTTGAAGTCAGGGACAGTTGCTTTCCCGTATTTTAGAAGAGTAATCTGTATAGTTACATAGTTTTTCGTTATAGTTGTAGCTTTTATATTAAATTGTTAATGCCTGATGTATTTACCATGTTTTTAAATAAAGATGATGTGATGATGATGATGATGATGATGTAATTAGCATGACCCTCCCCCCCTGAAAAAAAAACAAACGAGAGAAATCTAATAGAGGTTACTATGGACTCTAAGAGCCCTATTTTCAAAACTCCAGCTATATATTCAAAGTGCAATATTTTTGTCCAAAACTCAAATATATAAGTCCAGATGGTATCATTTATTCTTTCAAATTATTTCGCGCGCTTTTCTCGATTTATATATTTGTTTCGTCTCGATATAAATATTTCGCCCACTTTCTTGATAAATATCGTTTTTTAACTGTCAGTATGTCATATAATGTACCTTTGGAATGTTCCCTGTCATGTAAGGCTCTACTGAAATGTCGCCCATCTTCCAAAACAACATGGCCGCAAACTGGCTTCTTTATTTTTTATTCACTGGTGAATGCCATACGAGGCTAACAATGGGGGTGACAGGGCTGCACAACTCCTATCCATGTGAATAGCCAGCGTAGAGTTTGGCTCGGACGAGTTTATCTTTTAGGGATCTGCCCTTTTTGGATTCGTTTGTACGAAACGATTGGGGGAACTTTAAATATTCCGCTTAGTAGCGGTTGTTGTTGGATTAAATGCCACTTTTGCATGACGTAATTGTGTGAAGAAAGGTAAGATTCGTTTATCTTCTTTGCATTTCTGTTGAAGGGCAAGTTTTATGTCTTGAAATTTGATCTCTGAGAGAGTAACGAGTCCCCTAAAATCGACTGCGTGGGAGAATGTCATAATCGAAGTTTCTGGGTATCCTCGTTCGATAAGATGTGCTTTTAAAGTTCTTTTTCCCAGGAGTTTGTTCCGCCGGAGGAGTCTGTAGGGTTCAAAAGTTTATGATTGCCGTCCAAGTGCCCGTTGGTGTAAATGTTCAAGAAAAATATCAAAAACAGTTACTTACAATCATTGCCATGTATTCTTGACGATAAACAGTCTTCACATTATTTTTCTTTGAAACAAAAAGGAAGATCCGGGAATTGGATGGACTTCCATGAAATAAATGTAGAAGTGTTTAAAAATTTTAAAAGTGGCGATTGCGCTATAAAACGGACCTATCTGCAGATAGAATTATGGACAACAAGTTAACTTTTGCATCTTTTAGGGTACCCTGGGTGCCAGAGGGTTTTTTTTTCTCTTTGGGGGCGACGACCAGCACTACTTCGCTCTCTACGCTTCTCGTCGTTGGTGAGCGAGAAGACCTCTGGCATCCAGGGTAGTTTTAGGGGTAAAAAGAACTTGAAATTCCGTGTTTCTTTCAACTACCCTTCGCACCCACGCGTCCTCGGTCCTTACTTACCACAACGCATTTTGACAGGGCACACTGTACCTTCTTCTAACTACATGTCTCACATTTCGTAACGTTGAAGTAATCGGATCAACTCTTTCTAAAGCAACAACAACAATAACAATAACAATAATGCGTCAGTCAATTCAAGCAGTGCCCATCCCCCGCCCCCCGGGCTGACCCCGGGCATTAGCATTTTAAAAAAAAATGGGCAAATTCCCCGGGGTGGGGACACATAAGCTGTCTTAATGCCCCGTGGTGGGGACGAAGAAAGAGGGCAAATGCCCGCCCCCGGGATCGTCGACTTCCAACACCTCTGCAGTTTTTTTATTAATCAGTGAATAAAATGTTCAACTGTTCAGTAGTTTAATGCAACGGTATTAAAGACTTCAAGGACAACAGTACGTGTTAGTTGATTCTGATTATATTTATTTCTTTATATTTTGTTTTTAACAGTTTGCTAGAGGATAGCGTGTCATTAAATATTTTCTTGTACAAAAGCCATTCGTTTTGAATATTTCGACTAGTATAACGACAATCCCGTTAACAATGTTTAGAAAAAAACGATTATCATTGTTTAAGAAATCTCACAACTTTAATATTTTCTTTCAATACTTGATGTTTAACAGTTCGTTGAATCAATAACCAGAAAATTTAAAACTAGATTGTTTCCTTCAGCCCCGGGGTACGCTAATGCCAAGCCCCCAGGACGCGATAAAATTGCGAATGCCCCACCCCCGGGACTGACAACGCGAGCAAATGCCCCGCGGTTTCCCGGGGGGTGGATGGGCACCACTGGAATTGACTGATGCATAACAATAACAATAACAATAACAATATACAGCGCCATTATCATTACTTGCTCATGGCACTCACATTTCGTCCATATTGATCAAGTCTTCGACACCAGAACTCTGTGCTGTCAACTTGATTGGTAGACAAGTGATTTCTTGCCCCTCGTATGACATTCACCAGTGAATCAACAAAAAAAGAACTTGTATGTTTGGAAGCCAGTTGACCGCCATGTTGTTTTGGAAGATGGGGCGCATTTCAATAGCGACTTACATGAACGGTGACATTCCAAAGGTAAATTATATGACGTTCTGACCGTAAAAAAATATATTTGTCGAAGGGGGGAGAAATATTTATATCGAGACGAAACAAATATATAAATCGAAATTTGGAAGAATAAATGATACCATCTAGACATATATATTGTAGTTTTGGACATAAATATTGTGCTTTGATATATATATATATATATATATATATATATATATATATATATATATATTGTAATTTGGACATAAATACCTCAACTCGATATATAAATATCTGTCTTCGACATTTTGATCCTATTTGACAAGCATACTTAAGGCCTGTTCACATGGAAGGAGGGTGGCCCGGCTAACCGAGCTACTCTGGGCGAGCCAACTTTTCATACGTTTCTTTAGAAAACGCATTGAAGCTTTTACATGCTACTGTAGACAGGGTAGCCCGCCTTCCCGGGGCATCCTTCGAGGCGGGCTAGCTTTTTGCCATGTAAACGGTTCGAGCCGGGTTATCCCGGCTAGCCGAGGTGAGAAGATCGTGAAAGCAGGAATATATTCTAGGTCAGCTTTTAAATTTAACTGCCTCTGGTGACAACGATCAATTACCAGAGTGCAAAATAACGACCCTACACACTAAAACCGGTCGCTAACGGAACGAGCGATCAAGAAAGTGAACCTACCGTTAACAAAAGTTTCTTTTGTCCGCCATCTTGTTGTTATGCTTAGCGACCGCTCAAATGATAGCCCACGGTCTATCCTGCTTAGGTGAGTTGCACGTAAAGGCGGGCTATCTTTCAACCCTCCTAGCCGGGTAACTCAGTTAGCCGGGGCACCCTCCCTCCATGTAAACAGGTCCTTAAGGGCCAGTTTATATGGTCTCGGGTACCCGAGACAACCCTCCCCCCCGAGACAACTTTACCGAGCGTTTATATGAGAATTGCGTGTTGACCCTACTTAGTTATTCAAAACAGTCTCAAATTTACAAATCCTCATTTGCCCTTCTTTCTTTGTATTTGGTCGCTATTTGATTGAATATCGTCAATATTGATTGAAAATTTCCTTCCTATGTTCATTTTTGCTTCAATACTTCTGGCCAGTGAGCCATCAGCCAATTCGAAGTTTATAACGTGCCACATAATTTAGCTTCGTACTTAGCTCCGAATCAGTTTCTTCCCCGCTCTATCTGATCACTGTGAGTAATGCTGGCTTTTAAAATGTAATTCCTTGAAATAAATTTGCGTTTTTTAAGTCAAAAATTTGACCGAAATAACTTTTCTTCGCATACGCGCATATTTAATTTTCGGCCGTCTCGTCCCGGGTAGGCGAGACAAAGTGTTTACATGAGAAAAAGTTGTCCCGCTTGCCAGAGTTACCCTACCTGCCGAGGCGAGACAACTCGCCTACCCGAGTTGTCTCGCCCATCTCCTGTAAACGGTTTGTAGAACTTTTCAAAGAAATAAGTGGAAAAATAGCTCGCCCAGGGTAACTCGGGGGGAGGGTTGTCTCGGGTATCCGCCCTTAGTGTCGTGTAACTGTGATCCCAAACGATGTGGTCACTGTTGCGGTGAACACAACAATATTTATTTATTTATTTACAGGCGATAAACTGAAATTGCTTCAGAAGCTGACGTGGTCGTGTATCTACAAAGTCAAAACTACTATTTACAAATAAATGTCGTTAAACAGACCGCATGTTGAATTTGCGTGCCAGGTCTGGTCTAGACATAAACAGTTTTTGATTGACACAATTGAAAGAGTTCAGCGTAGAGCTATAAAACTGATCATAATCGACAGGCCTTATGGAAAGAGGCTTCAGGAACTGAACCTTCTTTCCTTGGCCTCAAGGAGGCGAATAAATGTTCTAAAATTTTCGTATTTCTCTAGAGGACTAAAATCATGGAACTCTCTGAAATTATTATTGTATTGAACAAAACAGTTTGCGTTGTATAAAAGTGAGACTTCTATGTACGAACTTATGTTCTAAAATTTTCGTATTTCTCTAGAGTACTAAAATCATGGAACTCTCTGCCTTTACATTTAAGTAAAATTGAATCCTTAAACGAATTTAACGATCGCTTGAAATCCTTTCTACACCTGAAGGATACTAATACATTGATGACAGTTCAAAACATAATCTCAGACATGCTAATTACCAGTTTAAAATTAAATGTGCACGAAATGATGTTCTAATATTTTCGTATTTCTCTAGAGTACTAAAATCATGGAACTCTCTGAAATTATTATTGTATTGAACAAAAAATTAAAGTTTGCGTTGTATAAAAGTGAGACTTCTCCGACCTACCTTCAGACTAGATGATCATAAAAGGTAGGAGACTGACAGAGTACGTGCAGAGCGGCCATGCAGGATGACCAAACAATAAAAAGGTATTTGCATAATAATGAGTTTTAAATCATGTTATTATATACATGACTAGCTCTTTCAGCGGTCCAGGTGAATCAATTCTCCTGCTGTGATTGGCTACCAGTGAGATCAAGATGGAGCCATCTTTACCGCTCGGGATAGCCCGTTCGTCCCGCGTTAATACTCGACAATCTGATCATCTTCATTTTCCTTTGCAAAATTCAATGTCAAAACAAAATGCAATTTCCTATAAAGGGAAAAAACTTTGGAATAGCCTGAGCAATTAAATTAAAAGCAAACCAAGTGTCCACTCTGGAGGAGACGCTGGAGAGGAGGGTGGCGGGACAATGGCTTCAGGTACGGGATGAAGCTCCTGGACAGGTATAACGTCATGCACAGATGATGGAACCGTGGGATTTTCAAAGGCTAGAGGCCGAGTAACCACTTGAGAAGGGGCAGGGACAGTGGAGTGTCTTGGTGGTAGAATAACAGAGTCTGGGTCATCATCGGCATCTATTGGAGAGGGCTTGTAAAGGCCACGGATAAGACGCTGTGGAGACTGAGCCAAAGCTGTTGAGGCCACTTGATAACATTCGGACATAGGCACCGAATAGACTTTGCTGCGAAACTGAGAGTTGGTGAACTTCCGGGGCTCACAAGAAAGGTCATCCCTGCCACTGATCACGAGGTATTTCTCTCGGACTTTCAATTTGTCTTTGTCATCCTTCAAGAAGACTGAGTCGCCGACAGAGACAGCAGCAGAGGGTATGTTGGTATGGCCACGAGCCTTACACTTTGCATTAGGTGGGTGATTCAGCTGGCGGGAGAATTGCTGACTAAGGAAATGTTGTCGGTCAAAAAAACAGAGCTCCTCAATGGTGCGTTCGGCGACAGGATTCTTGACCCGGCCGATCTCTAAGGCAATTCCGTGGGAGAGGAGGGTTGGGTCGCTGGCAAGTGGACAAAAACCAGGAGCAGGATCAACGCGAACTGTCACACCCAATCAATTGTCGTTGACGCCGGGCAGCATCAGCAGCAAATGAAACGCCAATGGACCGAGGGGCGTCTTCGCTTGGCTGGGGCTGGAAGTGTTTAGGGATTGACTTCACAGACTGACAGGTGTGACAGAAGGAAGATACAAAATCGATGGCTTTGTCAACATCTAGAGCGAAGAAGTGTCTGCAGAAGAGACCCTTGGTTTGGTACTTTGACGGGTGACTAAACCGGATGTGAAGGGTTGTTAGTAGACCAGCTAAGACGGAGCGAGAAACAGCTAGGCGCTCACGAGGGGAATGGAATGGTTGATGGTCTCGCACAACGAGAAGGCAATTACCAGCGATTACGACATCCTTCAGGTAGCGTTTCACATCAATAATTTTGTTGGCCTTCTTAGAGGGTCGGGTTCCTTGGCTAAGGTGAAAGTGTGCCCTCCGGAGGTGAGGTCACTCCAGCTGGGTAGCTTGCCAAGCAGCACGGCTTGTGAAGGGCATCTTCACGGAGCCTTGGAGGACATTACTAACGGAGAGGCTGCGGATAACAGAATCCTCGAGTTTAACAATGAATTTGCAAATTTGGCAAAAAGAATCCAAGCATTCTTTTCGGTTTCGGCTGGCGTAATCAGAGGGTAGGTTCTCAACACCTGCGATATGACGTAAGTGAACAGAATAGCGGCTGACTGTTGACAGGAAAGTGGTGACTCTGGAACTGGCTGAGAATTCCCCTCTTGAGCTTTTCGTAAGCTTGGACGCAAGATCTGCTGTCGGTGAGCTCCTCGGTTGTGTGTTTGTTGAATAATATAGGGGGCAAGATGTTTAATTGCCGCGCCATTACCCAAAGCTTCAATCTCGCAAAGCAACCAAGTCACTTGATGCCTAAGAAGCTTGGCACTGAAAAATCCAGCCAAGAGCAGCTGCCCACTGCGGTATACATAAAGTGTGGCTGCGATGCCTCGATTCTTGACGGAGCCATCGGTCACTATCCATAAGGCATCTTGTCGAGGACCTCAGTGGGGCTACTTCCCCCAACATACAAATTCGTCCTCGATTTTGGCGACACAGCCGTCTTGAATGAGGTCGCCCAGAACTCGGGACATCAGTTCTTCGAGGCAGGTTTCAGACCCAGGCATTGTCATGGCAGAACGAGTGTAAACACGGATGCCTTTAAACGGTGTCGCAACTCCACAATATTTCATAGATGAAATGGCTAGGGAAATCTGATAGAAAGACCTCAGCAAATCAGTGATCACTATGTACTTCCACTTCCCTATCTCACGTAGCACACCATCAACATTTGGCATTAGGGAGAGTTAAGGCTTGCTGTACTGGGCAACCTCTCCGAAGGATGGCACGAGCCTGCTACAACCGTTCGGCTTCTTTACGACAAAGGAGATGTTCAGCTACTCTACATGGACATTGACTTGCTCAGGGTTTGCGAAGACACCGGCAGCTTCAAGCTCGTCAAACTTGTCTTGTATTTCCTCAAGGGTGTCCCTGTTGTACTGTTGGAGTCTGCCTTTGCGCTGAGGAGGGAGGGTAGGGCCGATGTTCACAATATCATTCACAGCCTCGATTTTGTCGCTTGCACCATTGTACTTGGAGATGGAGGGGTTGAAGACATCATCAAACTCCAGGTTGACCGCCGTGAATTTGTCACGGGTGTGCTGATCTAGGCATCTATCAGGGTCAAGGATCACACGGGCTGAAAAGGGCTGGCAGGTGGCTTGAGAAGGAGAGGCAGCATGACACGTGGTGGTAGGTGCAATGGAGGTGGAGGCGTCAACTGGTATAATGTGACGAACCTGGCAGAGTTGCTCACCGCTCTTCAGAAGAAAGGGGGAGTCGGTCGTGTTGGAGTCGCGAACGGCATGATCCACGCAAAAGGATTTGCTGTGGTGGAGGCCACGCATCTTCTGGTTTACGCGGCATATTAGAAGGGCAGTTTAGACGGGGCTCAAGGACCCACCAGGTGTCGGAGTCAGAGTCAGAGAGGGTACTGAACTGAACATATTCCCTAGAAGAACAACAGTGCGGTTTGGGTTGCGTAGCGGGAAGGATTGTGTACGCCGCACATTGGGTTGACGTGTGTGTCTGGATGATGAGCCGTAGTTGATAAACTCAGTGTCACCTATCGCAATCTGACGCTAGGCAGGGCAAACACCGATGTCTTTGCGAACCATGAAGGGCTTACCGGCTAGAATATCGACGTCTAGTTGACGAACGACAAGGGCATCCAATTCAAAGGTCCTCTTTCCATGGGGTAGGGAGCAGTGGACTTTGCCAATGACATCCACTGGGGTAACTCCATCAGCCTGACGAGCCATTTGGGAGACAGGGGTGATGGGGAAAGCATAAAGCTTGACTGAGGAGGTGCAGACCATATTGGAAGTTGCACCGGTGTCCAGGGTCAGCTGCACCGAGCGTTCGTAATAGAAGGTGTTAAGGACAGGTGATTGGACTATGCTGACGCGAAGGGCTGCTGGCTCGTTAAGGTCAAGGTCACTGTTCTCATCAAAAGGATCGCACTCATCAACACCAAGGTCTTCAGGGTCATCCATCACAATGCGTGACCGAGGCAGCCATATTGGAAAGTTATTCATTTATTGATTTATTCTCTCATTTATTTATTTATTTATTTATTTAATTTTATATTTATTTTTGTCTTCTTTTTTGACTTATTAACTGCTCTGCTCTAGCTTTAGTGCCAACCAATCTCCTATACTTAAACATTACTTAATTTTACTCAGCTCGATTAGCTTTTCAGTTATTCTGAGTAAATGTTACCATTCCTGTATTACTAGATTATATTGTAAATTAAGTTCAATTATTATTTGGTAATAAAGCTGGTGTTGTTGTTGTTGTTCTCAATTCGCTCACCTGAAAGTACGGCTTTGTCACCTTGTTATTTATTTTAGCTTTTATATTTAGTTATGTATTACAATTCCCTTTTTTCTTTCGATTGAGTTAATTAGTATACTAATTTGTAAAATATATTTTACTTCTTAATTTTTAATTACTCGGGATACTGTAAGTATCACGAGTTATAAAATGTGTTAGATTTCAGTCTTCTATTTTTCCTGTGCAGCAAAATGCACAATACAATTACGTTCCGGCGTTTGGATTGGCCAATGCACAATAGCAGGCACGTGGCGGTGTGTTCATTGGTTAAAGCAAACCACATAGTCCAAAGGTCGAAAGGCTAACATCATGCGACGGTTGTTCTGAAGTTATGCAAAGTCATCGTGTTTGAGTTGTGAAGCTAGATATTTTAGTACAGCACAGTCTAGATCTGTCCCCGTGAAAAGGTTTGCCGAGTGTTAAGAAAAAGTTGGAAGCCTCGCAAGTGTAGTGCTTATCGGCTAATCAATATCACAAGTCGAATTCGAATGCTGTGACAGAAAAATTACAGATTTGCACAGTTGTTTTCGTAATGTGATACCTTCCATTTAATACGTGACCGCAAGTGAACACTCAAGGTTAAATAATCCACTTCGACCGTCAGAACAAATTTTCCTGCACATATCTTTGTAAAGTTGTGAAGCTAGATTTAAATACAGTACAGACTGTCCGCGTGAAAAGGTTTGCCGAATTTAAGACAAGGTTGGAAGCCTCGCACGTGCTGTGAGTATCGTCTCGAATTAGAACGTTGTGACAGTTCTATATTTAGAAAATCGCAAAGTTGTTTTGATGTAATTTGATCCGGATTATACCACAACTCAATCGCTGTGACAGTTCTATATTTAGAGATAAGTTTGCGAATTTTTGGTTTTCACGTGACGTCGGAAAAAAAACTAAAATTGAACATTTAGATTTTTTACCTTCATCAGGTAAATGACATTTTAAGCCAAGTAACACGCTTTGTTTTGAAAATAGAGCAGTTTGAATTTCGAGTTCTTTTTACAATGCGTGACGTCTGGATTGTTTCTGAGAAACATTTCACATACACGGAAACGATTCGCCTTGTGTTTTCGAGTTTGTTTTCAAGCTTCGCAGAGAGAAAAAAACTCCAGATGGTGCCACTTAATCTAGAATTAAAAAACAACAGCTGACAACGAATATGGATGGCAACTGTCAAAACGGTTTAACGAGCTTTGCTCGAACGTGAACAAAAAGGTCTTACGTGAATCCAAAAGCAAACCTTTAGCCGGATAGTTTCGAGAATCAGAAAGCGTGCGTCCGGCTTCTGCGGAACAAAAAAGTATCCCGAGTTAACGCTCATAGAGCGTCTTGTTTAGAAGTAAACAACAACAGCTGACAACGAATATGGATGGCAACTCTCGAAACAGTTTAACGAGCTTTGCTCGTACGTGAACAAAAAGGCCTTGGCCATAAAGGCCAAAAGCAAACCACTAGCTGGATAGTTTCGAGAATCAGAAAGCGTGCATCCGGCTTCTGCAGCACAAAAGTATCCCGAGTTAACGCTCATAGAGCGTCTTGCTTTTTTTTCCTGTGTAGCAAAATGCACAATACAATTACGTTCCGGTGTTTGGAATGGCCAATGCACAATAGCAGGCACGTGGCGGTGTGTTCATTGGTTAAAGCAAACCACATAGTCCAAAGGTCGAATGGCTAACATCATGCGACGGTTGTTTTCAAGTTATGCAAATTCA
>JAEMWC010000733.1:22500-95000 GCA_016490735.1 Pachyseris speciosa
CCTGAAAAAAGGCAGGCGGACTTGAAGAGCTATGTGTAAGTAAAGAAGGTTACGATGTGGACCAAAACCTTAGTGTATCGGTGACTTCCTCAGCCTGTAGTAGTACAACAGAAGGAAGATTAACTTCCACAGCGGAGGATGCGGTTTCAAACGAGTTCGATAATGCTGAATCACAAGAATCATTGAAAGTGCATCTGTTGCAATCTCAGCAAGAAATTTCTCGTTTAAACGAAGAAGTATCGAATTTGAAAACATGTCTAGCTACTATTGAAGCTGAAGTGATGAAATCAAAGGAAGAAATTAAGCGCCTATCCGAGGAAAACAGCGCCTTAAAATCATGTAGGTTTTGCATAAACTATCTGTTAGAAAACGATTCCATTTCATTTTACACTGGGTTCGATCCCAAACATGGAGACATTTCAGGCAACGCTCTCGTATCTAAAAGCAGGGGAAAACGGTGAAAACATTCGTTACTGGCGTTCTGTCGAAATAAAGGTGCACGAAAAATTTTACGAAGAGAGCAATAAAAAAAATGATTGTAACAAAACCTGGGCGAAGAAGAACCCTCAAGGCGGAGGAATAATTTTTCAGTCTTAGCCATGTGTCGACTGCGGCTGAGATTTCATGAGAAACATTTGTCATTTTTATTTGGCATCTCTCAGCTAACTGTTAGCAGGATTTTCATTTCCTGGATCAACTTTATGTTTCTTCGTTTTGGCACTATAAATATTTGGCCGAGCCGGAAAGAAGTCAACAAAACCACGCCTGAAGTTTTCAAGGTTAAAAAGGCCAAACACACCGGTGTGATCCTTGATTGTACAGAAATAAAATGCCAAATGCCAAGCAGCCTTCTTCTTAACAGTAAACGATTTAGCTCGTACAAGAATCACACGACGCTTAAAGGGATTATTGGGATTGCCCCTGCTGGAGCAATAGCATTCACCAGCCAACTGTATACTGGCAGTATTTCGGATAGAGAGATTGTTGAAAGAAGTGGTATCCTGGACTTACGCTTTAGTGAGGGTGACGACATAATGGCTGACAAAGGGTTCACAATCGAAGACCTTCATCCCCTTGGAGTGTCATTAAATATATGCCCATCTCTTGGCCAAGCTCAGCAGATGTCACCAGAGGATGATCACAACAACGACACTTTATTTTCACATTTTCTTCTTACATCACATTAAAATATATTTGTACGGGTAGTTAAATTAAAGGTATTAAGGTATTTGTAGGTTAAAACACAAGTTTACTTATTGCTGCTTTACGTATCCACATGGAAAGAGCTATTACCAAGATCAAAAACTTCCATATCTGGGAGAAAGTTACACCTCTGTCTTTATTTCCTGTCATTAATCAAATGTGGGCAGTCTGCGCTTTCTTGTGTAATGTCCAGGACCCCATTATATCTGATTAATACGTAACAATTTTAGACCTAAACAAGTGGCCTGGTCATTTACTTATACTTCATTTTTTGCAAGAGCTGGAAAGTTATCACTGACGACTCACTACTGTTGTCATGGTTTTGTAAGTGTATCGTGTAGGAAACATTTTGTCATTGACTTTAAAATGAGATTAACTACTCTGGGCTACTATGGTGTTAACACTGTTTTCAAGACGGACTTTTGCTTCTTAACCTAGTATGACCCATATGCTTGAATGTGGTTAACTCACTACTCCACTATAAACTTGAATAAAGTTTAGTCAAATCTATATCAAACACAAATTATAGCAAAAAGGAAATTTGACATGCATACAGTATAAGTTACGCTGTAGTTTATAAGGCATCAGTTATAGCATATTTAATGAAATGTGTATAATAATAGAAAAGCAGCTTCCTCTCCAGCTCCTGCCAGTACTCAGGATCAGAGGGAACTCTCTCTATAGACATTCCCTTCTTGGTAAAAATCACAAATTCGCACCAATCAGCGCCGGTTATCCCCATTTGCCCTTGGACTTGTGCATAATAAGGACGGGCTACTTTCAATTTACACTTCCATCAACGTTCTCACAACAAAAAAACGTCCAAAGGAGATACAAGAAACTTTGTATCTGGACATTTAAAACAGAATGATTACTTTTACCTAAGTGCTTTCCACTGTGTTCGATAAATCGATTCATTTCAGTTTTGGTGAAAAGTGGCATTTTCTCTAAACGATTTCCCCAGCCATTTTGAGGAAAACACACATCAGACGAAACTGTAGTGACGACAGTAGAGCTAGTGGAAATGTTTTCGTCAGCTAAAGGATTCTGTTTGGCGAGTTTTCGTTTCGAATAAAGTAAATTCGGGCCAGGATCCACAAGAAAAACATCTTTTCCTTGATTTATGTACCCTTCAACACTAAAAACAGAACAAGAACAAAGTAATAAGCTTGAATCTAGCAAAACAAACCAGCCGAACCACGATGTCCTCTCTCATCGATCGCTGAAAATAATGTAACTACTTACCGCTTAACAAGTTGAGCTTTTGTGCGTAGTCCTTTCGCTGGATCCTTTCTACATTTTAGCCAAAAACGTAACTTTTCAATTTTCAACTCTGCTGGATTTCTTCCAGCTAAAGATAACCCGGAAATATCGTCCTCGGTTAGCAAGACGGACGTGTTTACCAAGTCGCTTCTTCGAAGGTTGTAAACTTTATCCCATAACTTTATCCCATAACACCTCGTTTCGATATCGCTGTTATCTGTTCTGTTTGTCTATTTACTTCCGGTCCACGTACGTCACTTCTCCATGGCAACGGAACTTTAGAGGCCATGCTTTCCGGTTTTCATTATATACTGATTATCGGACGAGTCGATTAAAAAGAGCTGTTTAGTCCACTAGTATGCGTTTCTCTGTTCTTCTTAAGAACAACGTTACATGGTGTCAGTGATTTGGGATTCTTCCTACTGAATCGTCGCTGAAATAGTTGAGTGAATTTTCAAGCGAAACCAAGTGAATCTAGTTCCTAATGCCCGAAACAAGCTCGACTGGTCAAGCGCCAACAGGCACACAGACAGCAACTCCTCAGTTCATCCAGTCTACTATTCCTTTACCGTCGAAACTAGACTTCAAGGGGAACTTAGCTGTGAATTGGAAGAAATTCAAGCGGCTTTGGACAAACTACGAGATCGCCTCGCGGCTCCGTACGCAAAGCAGTGATCTTCGAACAGCCACATTGTTGACATGTATTGGCCCAGATATCCTGGAGATTTACGACGGTTTGCCCTTTGGAAATGAAGAGGAGAAAACCGACATTGATAAAGTGATAGAGCTTCTAGACGCTTATTTCATCGGTGAGACGAATGAAATATACGAAGCCTATTTGTTTAACCAGAGAGTGCAGGAGGTCGGTGAGTCATTTGATGCTTTTCTAACAGCTTTACGTTCGTTAGCTAAAACGTGCAACTTTGGCGCCATGCAAGATCGAATGATTAGAGACAGAGTTGTGGTAGGAATTAGAGATAACGGCACTCGGAAAAAGCTTTTAGCTGAGAACAAACTAACCCTGAACAAGTGCATTGATATTTGCCGTGCGAGTGAAACCACATCCAAACAACTCAAGGAGATGTGTCATGCAGAGGAGGTTAGCGCCATTGCCACAGGCCACCCAAAATGGAAGACAGGCGTGCGAAATAACAAAGGGCGAAATCCCAGTAAAGTTCAACACCCCATGCATAACAAATTACCGGAACCAGTTAGATGCAAGTTCTGTCACAGAACCCATCCTCTCAAAAAGGAACTCTGTCCAGCATGGCAGCACAAATGCGATAATTGTGGTGGAATGAACCACTTCTCAGTGGCTTGCAGAAGTCAGAAAGCTAGCAAACGGCAAACTAAGAAGTCAGTTCACAATGTAGAACAAGAGGTTCATGAGTTTAATGACGAAGATTCTGATGATTATTTATTCAGTGTAGAATCAGTGAGCGCACTTCATGCAAAAAACAGTCCTAAGAAGATCTATGCTAACATGCGCTTGAAGGATGAAATAGTAGAATTCCAGTTAGATTGTGGAGCAACAGTCAATATCCTCCCAGCAGATATTTATCAGCAGATATTTAATGATCCCCGGATGGAACTCCTTCAGCCTACTCAAACTACGCTGGTCATGTTTAACAAATCAGAGCTGAAACCTTTGGGATGTACTAAGGTTGAGACCCTGAACCCCAAGAATGAACAGTGTTTCCTAACGGAATACACCGTCGTCCCAGCAGGCCACACAGCACTCCTTGGTGCTGAATCAGTGCAGCAGTTTGGTCTCATCGTGATCAATACGGATAACATCATGTCTCTCTCGAATGAGACACCTACACAGCCGGATCTAGTGAGCGAATTCGGAGATGTCTTCTCAGGAGAAGGAAAGCTCAAAGGAAAGCTTCACCTAGAGATTGATAAGTCTGTATCTCCTGTGGCACTCCCAGTGAGGAAAGTCCCTTTCGCAGTGAAAGAGCCTTTAAAACAGGAACTAGAACGCTTAGTCAAGACAGGCATCCTGCAACCAGTAGATGTTCCAACAGACTGGATTTCCTCAATGGTGGTTATTAAGAAGAGTAATGGGAAGATAAGGCTATGTATCGACCCAAAGCCTCTCAATGAAGCACTCAGAAGAAACCATTACCCCCTGCCAGTGATTGATGATCTGCTACCGCTACTTACAAATGCTAAAGTCTTCAGCGTAGTTGACGCAAAAAACGGGTTTTGGCACGTGCAGCTAGATGACGAAAGCAGTCTCCTAACCACGTTTGGTACCCCCTGGGGAAGGTTCCGCTGGACTCGGTTGCCCTTCGGGATATCGCCCGCCCCGGAAGAGTTTCAGAGGAGACTGGAATACGCCCTCGAAGGTCTTGATGGAGTTAAGCCAATATTTGATGATATCCTTGTTTTCGGTGTCGGAGAGACCCAAGCTGAAGCACTGTCTGACCATGACGCAAAGCTGAGAGCATTGTTTGAACGCTGCCGCACAACTGGCATTAAGCTGAACAAAGAGAAGCTTAAGCTTCGCTGCAAAGAAGTGAAGTTTATGGGACATGTGATATGTCAAGATGGTCTCAAGCCTGACCCAGACAAAGTACAAGGTATCAAAGAAATGCCAACCCCAACCAGCAAGCAAGATCTCAAGAGACTTCTCGGCATGGTAAACTACCTCCAGAAGTTTGCTCCTAATCTGTCTGAAGTTACCGCCCCAATGAGAGACCTTTTGAAAGAAGGGAACCAGTTCTATTGGGATGAGCAAGTACAAGGACGCAGCCTCAAGCGAGTTAAGGAGATACTCTCAGCTGCCCCCGTCCTCAAGTTCTTTGACCCCAAAGAAGACGTAGAACTGCAGTGTGATGCATCTGAAAGAGGACTTGGTGCATGTCTTATGCAAGGAGGCCAACCTGTGGCCTATGCATCTCGTTCCATGACTGAAACCGAGGTGAACTATGCCCAGATTGAGAAAGAGATGCTTGCAATTCTGTTCGGAGTAGAACGCTTTGAGCAGTGTGTGTATGGTCGACCAGTCAAGATCCAAACTGACCATAAACCCTTAGAGAGCATCTTCCGGAAAAGCCTACTCAGTGCCCCGAAACGTCTCCAGCGAATGTTGCTGAGATTGCAGAAGTTTGACCTCCAAGTGTCCTACAAGAAAGGGACTGAAATGTATTTGGCAGATACACTGAGCAGAGCATATGGAGTATGCAAGAGCACAAGAGAAGATGTAGCAGAACATGTCGTGTACATAGAGGAGATGAGAGGAGATACAGAAAGAGAGCTAGAGTGTATCAATATGATACAATACTTGCCAGTATCGGAAGTAACGCAGATTGCCATCCAGCAAGCAACAGAATCTGATGCTACCCTGAGAGAGCTGAAGACAACAATCAGACAAGGTTGGCCAGCTAGTAAGGCAGAGGTATCAGCAAACATCAGAGATTATTTTCCCTTTCGGGAAGAGCTGTCATTGCAGAACGGACTTGTCTTCAAAGGTGAAAGACTAGTTATCCCCGTGAGTGTGAAAGATGACATATTGGCTAAGATCCACCGGAGCCACATCGGCATCCAAGGCTGCCTACGAAGAGCAAGAGAAGTAGTTTACTGGCCAGGCATGAGCAAAGATGTCGAAGATTATGTAGCAAGGTGTGCCGTTTGCAACAGCCAGCCAGTAGAACAAGGGAAAGAGCCAATGATTTGTCACGAACTGCCCAGTAGACCATGGGAGAAAATTGCTGTTGATCTTTTTGATCTAAATGGTACAGAGTTCATGGTGACTGTTGACTACTATTCGAGCTTCTTTGAAGTCGACAGAATGACAAGCAAGACAGCAGAAGAAGTTGTGAAGAAGTTGAAAGCCCATCTAGCACGTCATGGGATTCCCGACCAGCTAGTATCTGACAACGGACAACCCTTTTCTTCTGCAAAGTTCCAAAAGTTCGCGGACACCTATGGCTTTGAACATGTAACAAGCTCTCCAACATATGCGCAGTCGAATGGCAAAGTCGAGAATGCGGTGAAGACAGCAAAACATCTGTTAGAGAAAGCCATCAAGTCAGAACAAGACCCATATCTTGCCCTACTGGACTGGAGAAATACCCCTACAGAAACACTCAACTCGTCACCTGTTCAGCGATTATTTGGTAGAAGAACAAAGACCCTTCTTCCAACCTCGAACCAGCTGCTTAAGCCGAAGCTACCAGAGGAGGTTGATCAGAAGCTGAAGCTACAAAAGGCTAAACAGACGTTGTACTACAACCAAGGCGCCAAGGAACTGGAGGAACTGCGCCCAGGAGACATAGTGCGATTGCAGCCACAAAGCTCCTACTTTGGAAAGAAGAAAAATTGGACCCAAGCTAGAGTCGAAGGCAAAGTCGACATCAGGTCCTATCAAGTCAGAACAGAGGATGGAAGAGTCTATAGGAGGAACCGGAGACACCTGAGACACACACGCGAAGTTATGCCACACAGTAAAGATGGGATGAGGTTATCCCCAAAAGCAGCACCAATTCCTGCTACCGCAAATGCTGCTGATGAAATGCCATTGGTACCATCTTCCACACAAAGTACTGCAGTGAGTAAAGATCAGTCAGAAACAGCACCATTGCTGACGACGGACAAGCCACATCCAGAATATCCAGTTCAGACTGCAGAAGGCAAGCAGGAGACTTCCCCACCGGTGACAACAACTCGATCAGGACGTATTGTTCGACCACCAACACGTTACCAGTGATTGATTGGTTATCCGCTAAGAAAGGACATGACAAACTTTTCTTTTTTTTTTAAAGTCTATATTTGAAACTAGGACAGTGACATTCAGTTACCTTTATAGCTTTTTTTTGTTTTCTAAAGAAGGGGAGATGTAACGATATCGCTGTTATCTGTTCTGTTTGTCTATTTACTTCCGGTCCACGTACGTCACTTCTCCATGGCAACGGAACTTTAGAGGCCATGCTTTCCGGTTTTCATTATATACTGATTATCGGACGAGTCGATTAAAAAGAGCTGTTTAGTCCACTAGTATGCGTTTCTCTGTTCTTCTTAAGAACAACGTTACACACGTTTGGCCGCTTACTCGCCCCAGGTCGACCGCCATTTGTGAATACGGCGTATGGATATGAACCTAAACTTGTGTACTGAAACTTGTACAGAGAGCAAAATCTTCAAAGTTTCACTTTGCCAGAATGGCTCTTTTCTGCGCGTACCCACCATCAATCTTTCAAGTGTTATGAATGGTCAATTCAACAGATTGAGTTTATTCTGGTTCATTGCATAGGAGGTTTGGCTACCTCAAATGATCCCTAATAAGCTGGTTAAAGTAAAATCATGGAAAGTAAATAATTGTTGCCATCTACAAATTCCATGCCAGTTTCAAATTTCAACCTGCATAGGGTCACGAAACGTATTGCTGTGGTCAGGTTTTGCCATCTTTTCCAGCAATATCAGTGCAAAAGTGATTGTTACACATGAAGCAAAGGGAAAAAATCAAACAGGCATGACAATGCCCTTTTCCAGCAAAGTAATAGCATAGAGGTAGGATGTAAACAACATATCAGCTTGAAAAAAGTGCAAGGATTAAATGAAAATCTTACCTTGCAAATAAGCAGTCTGAACAAATCTTTTTTTAACTCAATCCTTTATTCAGAGAGTAAACATTACAAAACAGCTCTTCTGCTTCCAAATTAGATAGGAAGTTTGGGGAAATAAAGCAAACGAGAGCTCTATCAGCAACCATTTTATCAGCAACTTCAACCAACCAGGCAAACATCAAGAATCTGATCCTGTTGCATCCTGGGAAGTTCCACATATCTTTGAGACGGAAAGGCTTCCTCCAAACAATTTACTACTTTTTCTTATAAGTCCCTAACCAGGAGGCTTCAATCTTGCACCAATAGTTGTTCGGACACCCTCAGAATTCAATGAAACTTTCCCAAGTGAAGATTATCGGAAGACTGGTGAGATAAGGCTCATTTGCTTTTAGGCCCCTTGTCCATGAACCGGCAAACTGTCAGCAGATTGAAGCGAGCGTTTGAACAAAGTTTGTTACATTCACAGTGCCAATAAGCCGTTATTTGAAATTGGCAAGGTTTGAGCCTTCTCAGCCCTTGATGATGAGCTCCAGCACCAGCAAATGACCCAAAACACAGTAATTTAGGTCAATTTTGACACATTCTAAGACAAATTCTGCAAATGATTCGGCCGACAAGAGAGTGAGTTCAAATGAGCCGAGTAAAGCCACGTGACCAGCTGTCATGTGACAAGATACATGCATAACAATACCCAGTCCTCCATCAAAATCTTTGGAGAAATAAGAGTTTTAATACCCCCAACTCACTTTTAGCAAAAAGCCTATGATTTCCATACATTTTCAAACGGGAAATGTTTGGTGACCAAACATCATCAAACATCGTTTGGTGACCAAACATTTTACCGTTTGGCCATCTTTTGGGTCTTGTGTTTTAACCGTTTGGTCAGGACTTCAAAAATCAACATGTTCAGATACCAAATTAAACAATGTTTCCCGTTTGGCCAAGGCTTAGTTTAGCAACGACGATGGCGACAGCAGCGAAAACATCATTTCAAAATTGATCAACTTTAACTCTATCCCGATTATTCCCATTTATTTAAGCTAAATTTGGAAAATTCTGGCGAACTGTCCAGGGGGACTAAATTACTATGAACGGCTTTAAAATAAGGAAACAAGGAAGAAAAATTTACCTTCCTGATGCACTCGAGCTCATGTTCATGCTGTTTACCAATATGCAAAACGCACGAGCAGAGTGATTCTTGTCGCTCATTAAAAGGCCGCCCCCTCCTGGTTTTGTGGCGCTATCGTTGCCGTTGCCGTCCTCTTTGCCAAAGCCCTCTATTGTGACGTAAAATGCACTAAAAGAACACAGGTGCCGTTCGGCACAAACCATAGGCCAAACGAAGAGTGTTTAATACAGTCAAAAGCTCATTAAAAGTTCGGATTACACGAATTGATTCACAAATTAAGTTTGCATTCTACAAAGTCCAGCTGTTTTCAAAAGAAACGGTACCAACTTAGGCCGGTAGGGAGGGTGGTGCGACGGGTGCGTGTTTATTTGAGGGGCGGGGTGCAGCCCCCCCCCCCCCCCCACCCCTCCCCTCACTTTTTATGGAAAAAATAAAAAAGTAAGTAAAAGACATATCCAAAAAAAGTACTTTCACGGGATAACATCCAAATTTATGATTGGTTCCTTTCGAACGATCCTGTCTGATGGAATAAATTTTAAACCACTATCTGTACAATTAATTTTAGTCTTCTGTTGGTGATTAAAATGGGGTTGACAGGCCAACGCGACATTGTGTAACACAAGCATATCTTTAAGCGATTTTCCTTTTAGTAAGAAATCAAGGGAGATTCCTTGAATATCTCTCTGAGTAATGGTCGTTATTGTATTAGATACCATTTGTTCATTAGTATGTTTTCAAACATGGTAACGATGGTTGAAATTGCTTCACGAAGGGTAGAAGCTTCTGGTACGTTCTCTGTTTCTGTTTCAGAGCCGTTTCTTCTGTCCGCATAGTTAACTTCTGAGATTATCTGTTCCACCATTTTCTTAGAGTAACTTCTAGAGATAAGGCGCGTTTTCAAGTGTTCTATGTTGTCTGTGAAAGTAACTCTTGAAGAGTTAAGAAAGATTCAAAGAAAAGACTTAAGAAAGGTTCAGTAATCTTACAGTACTAAACACTCACAAAGACAGAACAGACAAATTTTGCCTTGCTGACGTGGCAAATCAATTTGTTGGTCGTAGCGACAATCGAAAAAGGAATTTCGGTACATTCAGAGAATCCCATTTCGTGACAGTAAGCCACGGAATAAATTAACCAAAGTTATGATTACTCTACCTTCGTTTACAGATTATGTCAAAAGTGTGATTACGAAGTTTATTTTGTCACTAACCCTTCTCTAAATTGATAGTCGTAGAAACAATACAACTTTCTTTAATTTTAATTTCCAGACATGTTTCGACGGTGCATCCGTCATCATCAGTGTACAGTTTTGAAATCGCCGTTGAATTTATAACGCGCATGAAATTACAAGGTTGGTTACATTGCGTTTACAATATTGCGTGCTAAATAGTTTAAACAATAGACATAGAGCGACTTACAGGGAGAGTGTCAGGTTTATGTGTTTCACCTGCTGATTGAGATGAGTTGAAAAGTGTAGATTGATTTTTTGAGTTAATAAAATATGCTAACTGCTGGACAAAGCTAATGAATTAAACGGAATTATATCCCGGGGTATCTAATCGAACAGTTCGGTAATCGAGCCCAATCGAACACCAATCGTTCGATTGCCGAACTCAATCGAACATAATCGAACTCACAATAAAAGTTTGCCAATCGAACACAATCGAACGTTCGATTAACGAACGATCGGTAATCGAACTGAGACGAATGTTCGATTACCGAACTCTTTTTTCACATCGCATTATAGGCACGTGGTGTGTGGAAATTCAGTCTTAAGGTCAAATCACTGCCAGCTTTTCCCTTCCCTTTTTTCAGTAAACATGTCGAAAACGTCAGGAAGCGCAGTATCCTGGAAACCCGGGAGGACACTGCACGTATCGAGATTTCGTGTAGTGTAAAAGGCTACCAAGAATGTCGGTTCAGTGTAGATGTGGGAGAAGAGTTTCTCATCTATAAGATTGGCCCCAGAGGAAGAGCGTTTAAAGTCACTAACACTAGAGGGCAGTTAGGATATCTTGAGTGGACCTTACTAGTTAGTTTCCAGCGTCAAGAGATACCGTCCGAACAAAATTGCATCGGATTGGTTCGATTTTGTTCGATTGGTTCGAAAATCGAACTCACAGGAAAATTGATGTTCGATTTTGTTGGAATGCCGAACCCAATCGAACACCAATTGTTCGATTGAGTTTGATTGGATTTTTGTTCGATTTTGTTCGATTAGGATACCCCGGGATTATATGCGTTTTAATTATTTTTAGAGTTAGTCTCCTCCTCTCACTTGAAAACGCGGGAGCGGCTCCCCCACTTCAAAAACTGTTCCGCGGGCCCTGAAAATACGTTGTCTTTTAACTGGCTGCTGCCTGACATTTTTCTCTCAGGTTATTTGAGGTAGCCAGCGCCCCTATCATTTGGTGTATTAACACTGTAAATTCTTCTTCCTTTTCTTTTTCAATACCTGGCGGGGTAAAATAAAGTGTTGTTGCTACAAGGACGTTTATAGTTTACGGCGCTCTTTCACGAATTAAATCGATCAGTCAGCAGTTTGAGTATCTTTTACTCGAGTCATAATTTGCGGTAAGAATGCGGTCGAGGCCGGCAGAAATTAAAGCATTGTGCTAAAACTTTCAATTCACTGCTGGCAGAAGTAGAATCGCGATTTTATCTGCGAATTCTTAGCAAAATAATCCTGTTACCTTTCAGCTTGTTCAGCATTGGACTAATGGAAATTTGATTCAGATATCCTGCCGAAAAAGTCCGCGAAACAAGTTGTCTTCATTGTGTTTATCGTCATTACATTTCTCACCTCTAAACCAATGTTACCAACCGAGTCTTGAAAAATAAATTTGTTGAGGGTTTGTCAGCCTTATCGCGTTTATTTGGCAGCCAAGATTTTAGACTTTTTGCCGTTCGTTGTAGAATTGATAAAATGTGAGTAAATTATTGACCACGTTTTGGTGTGAAGCCTGCCTCGGTTGGTCATTATCGTCTGAATTTTTAATGGCAGGTTCACTGAGTTCACTCGTTTGAATGCGTACAAAATTATTAACACCGTTTAAACGAAAGCTAGTGAGCCGCAAATGAAAGGAATAACTCTACCATCTCCTCATTAGGCCTGAATAAATAAACACCTTTATTCACCTGACAACTGGTGTATGAAAAGAAAGATCTCCCCAGCATTTGGGAAATTGATTTAAATACGCATTTCGCGATATAAATATACAGGAGGACCTGAAAAGTATGATTCGAATTAGATATTTAAATTTAACTTCATGAGAGTAACCACAAGTAAGATTCGTGCGGCTTTCGTCGAACGTTTTTTATCGTACATCATATCTTCATGTTTCGAATTCAATTTGCAATTTTCTAACTTAGCAGTTAAGTATAACATTTAAGTTAGATTTATGTTCCAGCCGCCGAGAAAATAAAGTTAACGACGTCAAATAGAGGATTATAATTTTCTAAACGCTTTCTTGTCTTTCGCTGTTATTTCTTACGACAGCCCAAGCCTGGGTTTGTTTTTCTAAAGTATTGAAATAACCGTTTGTGTTTCGTTGAACATGGAGTCTATGGCTGCTTGTTTTTTCAACCAGTTTGTGTTCAGATACCCGTAGCTCGTACACGCCCGCATCGCCGTGATCTGAGCTGAATTCAAACGGTGCGACGCGATGTTTTCGCCCAATAGAAGTTAGTCGATACGCTTGCGAAGAGTCAGGTTTGCAGAAGACCCGCTTGCATCCTTGCCGAAAATCCCCACTGAAGAGGGCATAAATAGCCACATTTAACGTCGCATTGGAAAAAGAAAGCAGCAAAAGGCTCACATACAAGTTCGGAGTCAGTGAGATTGCTTTAAATGTTTGAAGAACGAGGCCGAAAAAGAAAGGAAAACAGCAACATACGAAAACCAGCCACTGAAGAAACAGCATTCTGAGGACTTTGATTTTCGAGCGTGGTACGCGAAATGTTTGCCTTCTGAAACTGTTGGGGAAATTTTTCGCGTGCATATTTCGAGTGATGACGGCGTATATAATCCGTAAGTACATCACAAAAGTGAAGAGAAGTGGTACACAAAAGGCAATTACGAAAAACAGCATTATGAAGATTTTCCATGCAACTGCTGTGAACTCCACAATACAAAAATCAACGTTTTTTTCCGCCGGACCACTCGACCCTTTAGATTCGAAGAAGTACAAGGCTGGTGCAGCGAAGCAAACCATGAAAATCCATACAAAAATGATCAATTCCTTGGTTTGTGATCGGCTCATTTTGAACTTCAACGGATGCACTATGATATAGAATCGATCGAGGGAGATACAAGCGAGCAATCCAGCCGACACGCCAGTGTTCAAAAAGTGGAAAAAGAACGTCAGTTTACATGTTGCACTTCCGAACAGCCACGAAGCCCGCATAATCCAAATCATTGTCCACAGAACACACATGAGCGGGATCGTCAAGTTCGACAAACCCAGACTCAAAACAAAGTAATTTGTCGTCCATTCGCTTCGCCGACTCCTGTGAATTACTAGCAATATGAGTCCGTTCCCGAGCAAAGAACCGACGAATATCGTGGACAGCATGAACATTTCGGCCGCGACAGCCCCAGAAGTCGAACAGCCCGGAACTGAAACGACATTTTGGTCGGAACAGTTTGGTGAAATAGAGATCTCCGTGGCCGCCATATTTCGCCTGGTCGCCTCGAGTCATGTAAACAAGCCACGGGTGAAAGGATTACGGTCTCCATTTGGCCAACACGGCGGTTGTTTCGATCGCTTCGATGAATGTGTTCATTGTGTCGTGAGTAGGGAGCTGTACATGCCGTGCCTTTCAATTCCCTAAGGGTACACTACGTTTAAAGAGCCGTCACAACAACCTGATCGAGCCTGACGAAATCTATTCCTTTGATCATCAGATGCAAATTACCGTGCTATGTGCAATCGGATATTCCGAAAGTTGTTTTTGCCGTCACGTTGCCTTGGTTACCAGCCATCTGTCACTTGGTTTCCGACTTAATAGTATTGGTCGCAATTGTTCCTTTATTGCAGTTGTAATATCTTTTTATAAACTGAACAGCTTCAAAAGAGGACACAAGGCAAAACACACTTTTCTTTCGTGGGAATCGTCACCTTGCAAATTTCCGCTCTTGAAACACCAATACGGTAGTTGTATAATGAATGTATTGTCGCACTGAGTACGACAGGTGACTGTGTTCGATCGTGCTAGTATCGTATTTATTAAACATCCAAGGCAGACAAGTAGTATATAATAAGGTAAAAAACGGCAGTTCTCGCCTTTATTGTGTCGCCGGAAACCCTGTAGAGACACACACACCGAATGAGGTGGTGAACGTTCATTTCCCATTGGTGAGTTGAAAAATTACTCTGATTCACATTAGTTAAACTGGTCGCAAAAATACACTCAGTCAGGAGATTCTGCTTCGGTTCGAACCAGAATAAATTAAGCCGTCAATGACGGACTCGTTGAGTTTCTCCGTTTGTTACTTAGTGCATAGTTAGTAGAGTCAACGAGGAAAAGCATATTTAAATAATTTTCATTCTACCCCGGATTTGCCATTAAATATTGAAGGTTTGCGATGTGCTTATTTCATAAGTCAACGTACCTCGTGCCACGCAATAAAAATGTAGTTCTACTTCATTGAAATCGAAATTTTCACTCGTTAATGGTTTGATTGCTGCATTTTTTCCTCGCTCAGTGTTCAAAACCAAAAAATTCAAACAGAGCTATCAAACACAAGGCAAGAAAATTAACATTGTGATCGTCAGGGTCTCTCGGGCTACTGTAAAATGAAAATACAAACAAACACTGAAACAAAACAAGAAATCAAAACGGTTACGATCCATTTCGGGTTCCTGAAACCCACTCTTCCTAGACGAGCTAAGTTCTTCAGAATTGTTACGAGGCGGGCACGAAATACTTACGTTACATACTTCATTTGATGAGAAAGAAAAGGGCAGCCAGATCATGGGCTGATGTGCCCTGGATGGCACCATTGATGGGCCATTGATGTTTACGAAAAACAAACTGTCGTCTATTTCGCCGTTTTCTCCTATTTTCCTTTGTAATCACGGAAGGCATCAATTACCTCATCTATATAATCCAGCTACATCGCCACTTTTGGGATTTCGTTGAGATTTTGGTCAAAAGCCACAAAATGTTTTAAAAAGTACATACTTCGTCCACAAACATAAACTGATTGATCTTAGACTCAGAAAGAAGAGAATTTTAATCAATTTGTCCATTAAAGGACAAACCATTGGCACCTTTAAGTAGTTTGTGTTCTAAAATAAACGGCGCGGGAAAAAAACTTTAAAAACAGTTTGCCAGTTTATAACCAGTTCCTATCCACCAATAAAATAATTGCTAACGAAACCTGGCCGTTATTTAGACGTTTTCATCAATACTTCGTAAAAAGAAACCTTTTTGGCTATTTATAATTACTGACTGACCGGCGCTAAAACTAGGCCACATTCCCCGCAACCCGGCTCGTTCCCCGTTAACGAGCGTGAAATCACATGAACCACCTTCAGCTGGCGAGGTAATTGCTAACAAAAATGGACAGTTGTGGCAGTTATTTAGGCCATCGATTAATACAAAAATGTTTCCTTTTTGGGTTATTAAATCAACCCCCCCCCCCCCCCCAAATAGGCCACATTCCCCCTTAAACAAACGTGACAAATTTGAAATTTAATGAGTCATCTTTTAGGCACTCCTCATTCCTATAGCGATCACTATTTTTGTTTCAACTCTTACTTCGTCCCGAGACGTAACCTAGTACGTACCATGTAAACTTAGCACCGCGACCTGTCCAAAAAACTTTATAATGGTTATTAGCCAGCCGAAATACGATAACTTAATAAGATCTTTTTAGTTGTTCGATCCGGCATTCCCTGCCTTTGGTCCTCGGACAACTGTTTATGGGTCATTTATATTATTATTATTATTATTATTATTATTATTATTATTATTATTATTATTATTATTATTATTATTATTATTATTATTAAAAAACCTACTAGGTTCCCGCACCCCCAAGCACAGACGGCGCGGGGAAGGAACAGTCCTGGAGACAGTGGTAGATGACGTCAAAGATTACGCTTCATAAGGGTTGATGCACGGAGGTTTCAGGGGCGTCATCTTTTCGCTGGTCTTTCAAGAAACAAGACGCTCTATGAGCGTTAACTCGGGATACTTTTGTGCTGCAGAAGCCGGACGCACGCTTTCTGATTCTCGAAACAATCCGGCTAGTGGTTTGCTTTTGGGTTCACATAAGACCTTTTTATTCACGTACGAGCAAAGCTCGTTAAACTGTTTTGAGAGTTGCCATCCATATTCGTTGTCAGCTGTTGTTGTTTACTTCTAAATTAAGTGGCAACATCTGGAGTTTTTTCTCTCTGCGACGCTTGAAAACATTTGCATAGACACTTCTCTTAACATATTAGATATTCAAAACTCAAAAACAAAAGGCGAATCGTTTCCGTGTATGTGACATGTTTCTCAGAAGCAATCCAGATGTCACGCATTGTAAAAAGAACTCGAAATTCAAACTGCTCTATTTTCAAAACAAAGCGTGTTACTTGGCTTAAAATGTCATTTACTTAATGAAGGTAAAAAATCTAAATGTTTAATTTTTAGTTGTTTTTTTTTTCCACGTCACGTGAAAACCAAAAATTTGCAAACTTGTCTCTAAATATAGAACTGTCACAGCGATTAAGTTGTGGTATAAACCGGATCAAATTACATCAAAACAACTTTGCAATTTTCTTAACATAGAACTGTCGCAACGTTCTAATTCGAGTCGATACTCACACCACGTGCGATGCTTCCAACCTTGTCTTAAATTCGGCAAACCTTTTCACGCGGACAGTCTGTACTGTATTAAAATCTAGCTTCACAACTTTACAAAGATATGTGCAGGAAAATTTGTTCCGGCGGTCGAAGTGGATTATTTAACCTTGAGTGTTCACTTGCGGTCACGTATTAAATGGAAGGTATCACATTACGAAAACATTTTTTTGCAAATCTGTAATTTTTCTGTCACAGCATTCGAATTCGACTTGTGATATCGATTAGCCGATAAGCACTACACTTGCGAGGCTTCCAACTTTTTCTTAACACTCGGCAAACCTTTTTACGGGGACAGATCTAGACTGTGCTCTATTAAAATATCAAGCTTCACAACTCAAACACGATGACTTTGCATAACTTCAAAACAACCGTCGCATGATGTTAACCTTTCGACCTTTGGACTATGTGGTTTGCTTTAACCAATGAACACACCGCCACGTGCCTGCTATTGTGCATTGGCCAATCCAAACACCGGAACGTAATTGTATTGTGCATTTTGCTGCACAGGAAAAAAAAAAAAAGAAAAAGAAAAAAGAAAGAATGAAATCTGACACATTTTATAACTCGGTATACTTACAGTATCCCGAGTAAAAATATACTGCATCAGTGCCATTTTTTGACGTGCGACTACAGAGATTCAAATATCATAAGAGCTAATCTTTTAGTAAGCATTTTTGTAAGTTTTATACATGATCCTCTGGCTCGGATACACAGGGCAACCTGATCCCATGCATTGACATTAATAAATTGATTGATTGATTGATTGATTGAATCTTAAACGCTGGTCAGGAAGGGAGGATAGGGCGGGGATTGATAGAGGGGGCTGATGGAGCGGTTAAGTGTAGGGCTCCACCACAGCCTTGAGATGCCTTAACCGCTCTATCTTAGAACCCTTTCCCCACTCTGGACAGGCTTCCTTCAAGCAGGGTATGCAGGTAGGTTAGTTGGTAGCTAGATAGAACACCACTTGAGTAGTTGGCTAACGAGGTAGACAGAAAAGTAATTAAGGTAGGTCAGTAGATAAACTTTATTATACATGATTAAATCCAATTAAAATTGAAATCGCTGCAGAGATAAAAAGAGAAATAACTCTAACAACTCATCTAACAAACTAACTACCACTAAAGCAAAGTCAAAATACTAGATTTATGTTAAAAACCTTTGAACCTAGTCACCATATTTCAGACCCCAAGAAGAGAATGGCAAACTATTATACCATGGATATGTTTCTTTTAGTAAACCGGCAATCAAACTAATATAATACGTACAAACAAACCAAGAACGATAAAACCGAGGTATTATTTCTTCACCAGTTTTCTACTTTTGCGTACACAATAAATATATTTTATAACGCTCAATAATCGCTTAATTTATAATTATCAGTTAACAATAAAAATATAACTTTTTAGTCTTTTAAAACGTCAATGACGTCTATTGATATTTTTCTTTGTAGCTACATGAGAAATACCTAAAATCACACCAAACTTTAGGGAAAGGTTCATCGGAATGCGAGTCTCAAAACGCCGGAAACCATTTCGGGCCCGAAGAGTATTTTATATCGCTTGTTACGCGGAGCTTTCAATCTCGTACCCAGAGTCCTCGGTCTGTTTGGTCAGCGGGTGGACGCCCGGAGAGACTCTGGGACAATGGAACGCCATTTTCCCAGAAAATCTGGGGTAAAACAATGGAAGCCGTTACGGGCCAGCCAATCAAAAAATTTGATTTTTTTCCATTATCCCAGAGTCTCTCCTGGCGACTAACCGCTGGCCAAAGAGCCTAAGGACTCTGGGTACGAGATTGCGGAGCTTTTTTAACAAACTAGTCCAACGTATCTCTCAATTTTATAGCGTACTTTCTTAAAAGAGTATTGAGAATATTAGAAATCGAATTTCTGCTAAGGAACATTATGAACGTGAAATACGGTTTTTCGGGCCCGAAACGTTTTCGGCAGTTTCGAGAATCGCACGCCCCAGGTACCCCCCCACCCGAAAGTTCTACACGGTACTGATCTCCTTGAAAAAATCAGATAAGAAGACGTTATCCCAACGTATCTTAATATGTAACAAACAGCATTATTGACCTCACCTTGAGACTACCCCCAGACTGGCAGGAAAGAGGACAGTCAGGGAGAAACGGGGGCCATTAAGATCCCCGCAAAAGTTTACGCTTGCCACATTGTGTATCTTATAAATTAAAATTATTCGACTCTCTAATTAAAATAAAGCTGTTTCTTGGATTACCAGGATGGCTTGCAGCGTAGAGACCTACAACACAGACTTATGTTCGGCACTATCATCACCAGCCGTCGGCAATCTCAGATGCGTTCCCTAATTTCCAGGAGGAATACGAATTTTTACCAAAGTCAAAGAAAAGTTCAAGATTCCACTTCGTTTATTAGCTTAGCGCAGTTAATTCCTCTGCAAGTGACACGGCTTGGACGAACCATCAAGCCATGTTGTGGTTTGCTGAAAGATTAATAAATATGAATCGTAAATGCACCCTTCCCAATAACCACGCAATTTACGAAGGAAGAGGGGGTTTTAAGGTTGGGGCATAAACTGGACAGCGCTGAAACAAGATACCGCAAAGAAATGAAACTTTGCCGAGGATAATGGTCAACAGAAATCAGAGAAACATGTCATCAAAGAATCCACCAGGCTATAAAGCTAGACTATGCGCAACCTCTCAACAACTGGGTGGCAGGTGTTTTGGAAAATGTTAAAATGAAAAAACTAACAAACATTACTAGTTTACATTCAAAACCCACCAACTGAAATATTTCTTGCCATTAACTGATCCGTCGTTCTTTCCAACTGCATGAGAGAGTAAAGTAAAAAATATTAAAAGCTGTCCACCGCTTTTCTTTTCACCAATCTCCCTAAGAAACTGCATTCACAGAAAAAATTTAGCGCGCTGAAAAACTCTTTCTCGCACCTGGTTTCCGCATCTCCACACCCAACCAGGTTCCTTCTGCGAATTCCGCTGTCCCAATGTATCGAACGACACCAAGTTCACCATTCACCAGAACGCTGAGGCCCTGTCAAAGGATCAATATCATGAGAAAAACAAGCTTCAATAAAAACAAGACTTTTGATGCATTGAGACAAGCCAAAGACGTCCCTATCATTGCTTTAACAGTTGAAGAGATGAACAGTTCGTGTTCTGACGGTTTTCCCGACAGCCCTCAAAGTCCGTAAAATCGATTAGAAAACCCCCTTTAAATGCCGAAGAAAAAATACAACGCCAGTTCGACTCCGCAAAAATCCCAAATCCACTTTATTTTAGTACGCGCTAGAAAACATAATTGCGCCATTAAAATTTAAATCATTTGAATTAACCAATAAGCGCGCGCGCCTGAAATTGAAGCAATAGAAATGAAACAAAGTCTGTAACTGCGCGCGCGCCAGGGCGTAAAGCCGCGGCTACACGAGCGATTTTTTGCTTGCGGTGGTGATGCGATTTTTTGTAAAATTGTCGCGTCGCCGGCGCGCGATGAAAATCACCCGTGTAGCCACCCTCGCACAGGTGATGCGACAGCTCAAAAAATCGCAGAAAAAGAATCGCGAAAAGTTAAACTCATTCAATTTCTCGCGATTTTTTTCTTGCGACTTTTTACCTGTTGCGTTGCCAGTTCAAGGGTGGCTACACTTGCGATTTTCATCGCGCGCTGGTGACGCGACAAAATTGAAAAAAATCGCATCACCGGCGCGAGCGAAAAATCGCTCGTGTAGCCGCGGCTTAAGTGCCAACTGAGTTCTTTCAAAGTTTTTTTATCATTTCCGTAAATGTAGAAAAGGTCGCAACAGTTCGGATTTCGTTTTCTATCATCCTCCAACCGTCAGTTCCACATATGTCCCCTCCAACTGTCAGCCCCCCTCCCCCTCCCCCACCCCTTAATCCTGACGCCAAAAGCCTTTCGATGATAAGCCCTTCTGCTTATAACTCCATTTACTGTCAGGGATAGCTTTAAGCATACCTTTTAAGCAGTTTGTTTATTGTTGTTGTTGTTGCTGGCCGGGTTGAACGCAAATTTCGTAATAAAAATAAGCCCACTACCAAAATAAGCCGCGAAAAGAGTTCTTACAGTGAATTTACACCCGGGGCTGGCATTATTTACTTTATGGTGTTGAAATGATTTCATTTGTTTTTCAATGAAACCTATTAGTCTCGTTTCCATTTCCAACTGTTGTCAGAAGCGCTCACCGAAAATTTCATGCAAGTGCAAGTGGCAAATACTCAGGGGGTAGCGGTCTGACAAGGCAACAAGCAAATCTTCGAATTCACCAAGGTGATACGCAATAGGAGCGACAAAATGGCTAACCACTAACCTCTGTAAGCTGGAATTCGGCGGAGGACTTTCCCTTTTGCTGAGGTAAACTAACTCGCCGCAATGTTGACAAATTTCTAAGAGAAGAAACATCGGGGTCAAAAAGAAAGCTGTCAAGTATAAACCATGATATCTATTTCTACTGTTAACTCCCGGCCCGCCTTCCCACCACTTCATTAATACGGCGGCCTCTTGGCTTCCTTGTGATCATTTCTTCTTACAGAGCTCTGAAGGTGGCTCCTTTTAGCGCGATTATATTGAGTCTCGTAGTTTCAAATCATTAAGAATGTTTCTAAAATGTACAACTGTCAGTGTGTTGTCAATTCCACGGAAACTATGGATATCTGTTGTAGTTCAATTTTATCCTTGGTTCAATTTTTATTTTCTTTTGTTCTTGTGTATGGTGATGTATGATAATGAGCACAAAACAAAGGAAAATAAAAATTGAACCACAACATATCCAAATGCATACTTATCGGTTGCGCTGCCTCGTCTCGGAGTTTGGTCCGGCGTGGACTGGGTCGACAGTTTCCGCACCCTGCCATTGAGGTCTGGGTTTGAGTCGGTTTGTGACAAGTCGCTTAAGGAGTCATGTGATCCAGAGGCTGAGAAGGAATTCTGGGAGCCAAATCTACCCTTACCAACAGGGGCTGCTGGGATTGCAAAAGTCCGCTGTGATGGGTCCCCAATTCTGAAAATTACAAGGCAACCTTTGACTTCACTCTCTATGTAAACTAAGGACTGAGAATATAAATTCATGGGAATGATGTTTTTGCTGACACCAGGGCGCGTTACAACTGTATTCAAGTATTGATTTATCTGATGAGCTATGTTTTTTAGGCTGAAACAGCTCAAGGAGACGTTTGCCATGATAAGGACTCCCCCCTCAAAAACAGCGCGGGTAATTCTCAAAGTCAACATTCGTACTCAGTTTACATTTTAATAACTTTCTCGGTATCAGATACTTTCTTGCTACTATTACTTTACTGCAATTGTCAGATACCAAACATATGTCTCAGTATTGGCATACAGAGCGCGACTTGCTTAACAGGACAGCACTCTGTGTGATCGTTGGGCAAAATGAACCACAAAAGCTTGCTACGAAGAATATTCGTTGTCCCAGAAAGGCAAATTTTCAAGTAAATAGTTGACGATCAGTTTACGAACTGGGATCTAGTCAGATAAGACAAGTGATTTTAGCAGTCTTCTTCTTTCAGCTCTCCCTCGTCTATCCTGAGAGATCGAAGCCTTTTGCGTACTTACCTGGTGACTTTTGACGGAGGAGCAAACACTCCATGGCTTGGTTTACAATCGAAGTACCTGATTCCGGACACCGATCCATCATTCTTTCCAACCGGCTGATCCAGCTCAATACCAAGCCAGACACTGAAAAGAAACGGTGATGGACAAGGAAAAGGATTACACGGGAGCGCAAGAACCACAAAAAACACTAAATACTGAGGAAAGTGAGGAGCAACGGGGCATCAGAATTATATTACACAAACTCCGTTCGAAATATATGAGAAAACAACAGGTAGAATCCCACTTATTGTGCTACGAACCACTCTTTAACGCATCTAAAGAGAAAAATAAAGAGACTATACCCCCAGGGTAAAAAAAAAAGCCAGGCATGACGTAGCACCACAACTCCCTGCGGCCCCACATCGCGCCGCTGACACGTGACACTCCATCTTTCCTGCTGTGCTACGAACACACGAAAGGTAAGTGAGTTTTGTGACCGCTTATTTTGCCTTTTTTTTAGGCCCTTCCACGGTTAATTTCGACTCGTTTTCGAGTCAGCTTTCTTTCGGGTAAGTAGGTCCTTTTCTTTCAGGAGTGTACGTTCTATTTCCGCCATGAAAAAGTCGAAACGACATCGTTCACGATCGAGGTCTCGTTCGAGATCAGAACATGTCCGCCAAACAGAGCGTTTACATTCGCCGAGCCCTCCTAAACGCCCAAGGACTTCTGGTGACGATCAGGCCTATCTGCCAACCATTTTGAAGACCTTACAACAGGTTCAAGCGGACTTAAGGTCCACGAACGCACGCGTCTCATCGATCGAAAATTGCTGGCAACAAAGCCTCATGGCTTTCCCGCCAAAGGTGAGCGTGGAATCAGACGCACTTTCTGTGCTGGCGTACTCAGATGAGGACCTGATGTCCAACCACGAGGGCTCTGTTACGGCCTTTAGGCCACCAACGCGGGCTAATGAGCCACCAACTCGGGCTAATGAGCCACCAACTCGGGCTAATGAGCCACCAACCGGGGTTTTTGAACCCCACAGTGAGGCTAATGAGCCTACCAACAACACTGGAAATCAGAGTAACGGGACCAATGTTCCCCCAAATGGCGGAGACCTCTATGATCCAGATTCGCAACACCCTTCTTGGGAACCGAAAGCGGGTTTTGCCGCTTTTTTACAAAAGAACTTCCGTCGGAAGTTATCTTACGATCAAGTAAGTGATATTCTTGACAATTACTCCATTCCGTCGGTGGATTGTTTGTTCTCTCCAGCCTTGGACAACGCTATTCTTAATCAGATTTTCCCTCAGAAGTCTCGAAAATATACACAAGAGCGAGACAAAGAACTAGCATTTGTGCAGAAGGCTATGCTGAACATAACTGGCCCCCTATGTTGTTTGCATGATGCATTAACATCTAGCAAGGATGTCCCCAGAGAAGACATCAAAACTATTTTGGAACAATCGCTTTGTTTGCTAGGCTCTGCGAATTACCAATTCTCAACCTTGAGACGAAAGAAAATTCTGGTGGCCATAAATAAAGATAAAATTGGGCTAGCTGAGCAGTCTCTTCCCAATGCTAAGCGCATGCTTTTTGGAGACGACTTCCCTTCTATTGCTTCAAAGCAAGCAGACCTATCTAGAGGCCTTTCTAAGAACTTGGCATCTACTTCACGTCCAACTAAGCGCCCTCGCCTTGGGACAACCCGTGCCTCCTATAGGGACAAACCCTCCTCCGGTGCTTACAATAAATATCAAAGTAACCGCACAAAAAACGGGCGTTCCTTTCGGGTCTCCAAGCCCGAGGCAAAAGAATCGACGCATTCATAGACAAGTGGAGGGACATAACCTCCGATCCAGAAATTCTCAGTATTGTTTTGGGTTACAAGATTCCGTTGCGTTGCAAACCTGTTCAGTTTTCTCTGCCGATTACCGGCCCCACTCGCGTAAACGCCCACCTAATAGATGCCGAAGTGGAGAGCCTCCTTGCCAAAGGAGCTATAACACAGACCTCCCCAATGAGAGAGGGTTTCTTCAGTCGTCTGTTCCTGGTTCCCAAAAAGGGCGGGACCTTCCGGCCAGTAATAGACTTAAGGTTTCTAAACAAATTCGTAGAGAACTCACATTTTCAGATGGAGAATATCTCTTGCCTAAAGTCTCTTCTTCGAAGAGGCGATTACATGACGACCATAGATTTGAAGGACGCATACCTGTCGGTTCCAGTCCACAAGGACTCTCAGAAGTTCCTACAATTCCTATGGAGAAACAAATGCTACGCCTTTCAAGGCCTCTGTTTTGGCTTAAGTACCGCTCCAAGGGTCTTCACCAAACTCTTAAAGCCGGTAGCAGCATACCTACGCAAACTGGGAGTTCGTATGATTCTGTATCTCGACGACTTCCTTATCCTGGGTTCTTCTCACCAGGAAGCACAGAGAAACACAACTATGGCTGTTACTCTCCTGGAAAATCTAGGCTTCATAGTAAATCGGGAAAAGTCATGTTTCATCCCAACCCAAATAATATTGTTCCTGGGTTTTGTAGTCGACTCCACTGTAGAAACACTGAGCCTCCCGGAGGACAAAGTTGTAAATGTCAAGAGCATTTGCAAGAGGGCAATCTCAACTCCAACTATGTCTGCACGTCAGCTAGCCAGCCTTCTGGGCACACTAGAATCCTGTCGCCCGGCCATTTGGCAAGCGCCCCTTCATTTCAGATACTTACAGATCCAACTGATCCATGCGTTGCACAGGTCCGAGCAGAACTTCGATGCGATAATTACGCTGGACCACAACCCGTTGGAAGAACTCCAATGGTGGCTGTTGAACATCGATTCGGTGAATGGCAGCCCAATCACACCCCCGATCCGACCTTGTTCATAATGACCGATGCATCCAAGACAGGATGGGGTGCGGTCTGCCAAGGGCATCGCACAAATGGGCGTTGGTCAGAAGACGAAAGCACCCTTCACATAAACGTATTAGAGCTCAAGGCTGCCTTCTTGGCCCTAAAGTCTTTTCTAAAGAACCAGACTCACAAGGTGGTCTGTCTGAGAATGGACAACACTACGGCAATAGCCCATGTCAACAACAAGGGTGGTACCAGGTCGACTTGCCTCACAGCCCTAGCCCTGGAACTCTGGAGATGGTGTCTGGAGAGGGACATTGTGATATCGGCCCAACATGTACCTGGCAAATTAAACACCATTGCCGACATAGAATCAAGGGTGTTCAACGACAACAGCGAATGGAAAATCAACTCTCAGATAATCTCTCCCTTTCTGGAAGAGTGCGAAATCGATCTCTTTGCCTCCCGCATATCCGCCCAGCTCCCCAAGTATGTGAGCTGGAGACTGGACCCCGGCGCATGGCACACAGATGCTCTGACGATGAACTGGGCACCTTTCAAGGGTTATGCCTTCCCACCCTTCAATCTAATACCAGCTGTACTGAGCAAAGTAACTCAGGACAAAGCGAACCTCATATTAGTCGCACCCATCTGGCAGGCACAGCCATGGTGGCCGCTCCTCCTGAGTCTTCTCGTCGATCATCCAGTCCGCCTCCCGTGCACCAAACATCTCCTGAAGGACCCAGCGGACCCCCAAAGGGTACACCCAATGTTTCCCAGACTACATTTAGCCGTGTTTCCCATCTGCGGAGACAGTATCAAGCAATGGGCATTTCTGAAGATGTTACCAAGATACTCGTTTCAGCATCTCGCCCCTCCACTCGGAAAACGTATCAATCAGCTTGGGGGCGTTGGAGCCGCTGGTGTGATAAAAGAAAGGTTGATCCTTTTTCAGCACCTTTAACTGACATCCTACTCTACCTAACTGAGTACTTCAATAGCGGAGCAGCCTACCGCTCAGTTAATGTTGCACGCTCAGCTATCTCCACCACTCATGCCAAGCTGGAGGGCCTACCTGTGGGTCAACACCCCTTAGTTATCCAGCTGCTAAAAGGAATGTTCAATGATCGTCCCCCTAAACCTAGGTACTCCCATACTTGGGACGTAAATTTTGTCACTCAATACCTGGCATCGCTCGGTAGTAATAGGTCATTGTCTCTCAAGCAATTGTCATTTAAGCTTGCAATGTTATTCTCTTTAACCTGTCCGGAAAGGGTCTCTGTGCTAACCAAACTGGATCTCCGTCACTGTCGCGTACTTCCAGAGGGTGTAGAGTTTACCCTTTTGGCTCCACGTAAAAGAGGCTCCACTGATAATCTTCCGAAGGCTTTCTTTGCGCGATTCCCTTCCAACTCCAAACTATGCCCAGTTGAGACATTTCGCTCGTACTTAAAGGCTACACGTGGAATCCGCCCAGTTATTCCCTCCTCCAAGGTGGATCCGTTATTCATCTCCTATGTGAAGCCTCACAAACCGATTACAGCCCCGTCCATGGGGAGGTGGCTACGTTCGCTACTGACGGTCTCTGGTGTCGACACCAATATTTTCAAAGCACATTCCGTGCGCGGAGCTTCAACTACGGCCGCAGCCAATTCCAACGTTCCCTTATCAGAGATTTTAAGGATGGCTGATTGGTCTACGCCTTCGACTTTCCAGAGATTTTATTACAAACCCGTTCACAGCTCAACTTTTGCTCATGGAGTCCTTCACTGACACTGTTTGTAGCTGTCTGCTCAACATTTGTTGAACAGTGTGTGCGGAACTTTAGATTTGCAAACTGCTATTGTTGACATTTGCCTTGCTTCCTTATAAGCATTGTCATTTTGGCGTTCTTTGTTTGAGTCCCATTAAACTGCTACCAGTTATATTTGTTCGTTTGCCTTCTATTGGCATCCCTGTTTTTTGCGTTGAACTCTACCTGTTGTTTTCTCATATATTTCGAACGGAGTTTGTGTAATATAATCACAATTATACCAAGGCCGCGAAGCGGCCTGCCTGTATAATTTAAATTATATTAACAAACGAAGTGAGAAATATATGAGGACCCACCCACCCGTCCCTGTCAGCAGTGTCACCACATTTAGCAATGTGCGGGTGCCATGCCCTACTAGGGTGCCAATAAGAACGATGGTGTTAACCGTCCACAGCGTTGAAAGAATGGAGTGTCACGTGTCAGCGGCGCGATGTGGGGCCGCAGGGAGTTGTGGTGCTACGTCATGCCTGGCTTTTTTTTTACCCTGGGGGGTATAGTCTCTTTATTTTTCTCTTTAGATGCGTTAAAGAGTGGTTCGTAGCACAATAAGTGGGATTCTACCTGTTGTTTTCTCATATATTTCTCACTTCGTTTGTTAATATAATTTAAATTATACAGGCAGGCCGCTTCGCGGCCTTGGTATAATTGTGATTAAACAAGACTGTGAGAAACGGCTCCAGCCACACAGTATAGACCCTATGCAAAATGGCTGCCCTTAAATTATTCTTTTGTTTGTATTCAAAATAGCCTCACTAACCTCGTTCAGGAAAACAAATTATTTAGAATTTTTGTCTCAAAAACGAGGTTATAAAGACAGCCATTTTTGCATAGGGTCTATGGAGAAGAGAAACATCAAGATTACGCAAGACTGCAAGGACGGAAGATCAAACAATAAACAGCCAAGGAAAGCAGAGGACGACGGTTATATTGGACTACAAGAAACACGAGCAACTCAATAAAAGGGAAATAATGCAATATGTACGGAAAGTGAAAAACACAGGACTGCATGAAACAGAAGCAACAAAGTTTACAAGAGATTGAAAGGAAAGCGACATCAGGTCCAACCGCACGAATACTGACCAGTATTCGAGGAAGTTAATCACAACTCACCCTGTAGCGAACTGCGTTCTGCCAATAAATCTTACAATACCGTTTTTCTGGCCTGCTACCATAATGCCATCCCCTATCTGTGAGAAATTGGAATTAAGCAGCTCAGTTAATTAATTAGTGACCCATGCAGAAAATTTCTGTTGTGCTATCGGTCTCGCACATGTTTCCGTCATCTGAGACGAGCCACATTCTTTGCTATAGGAGATTTTTCCTGCTGCGTCTTCAAATATCATTTTAGCAAATCTTTCGTTTCAGTCTGAAGTGAAACGAAAACATTACTGAATTTATTGGTGTCCTAACAGAAGATATAGTTCCTATCCGGATCTGGTGCTCGGCAACATTACCCAGGAAAATTATTTTGGCTCAGGATAGGGCCAGGAAAACCTACCTGAAATCCAAGGGATTCATTGGTTCCATTCACCTGTGGGGAGGGGACTGGGGAATTCGAGCGAGAGCCTGCTCTCGAATTGGATCTTGACGAGTTTTGCGAGCTGGGTTGGGAGATCTGTGCTTGAGCGATGCGAGAGGCAGAGGTTGGCCGAGAGCTTGACCGGGAGTTTGGTAAGGAGTCTGCTTTGGAAATCTTGGACAGTGGTGCAAAGATACCTGATGATAAACAGAACAAGAAAGGTGTTATAAGCAACGTGGAAACATGCAATTGTGTTGCTATGCGACACTAATGCGAGTTTCAATAGATTTCGAAAATGAAATCCCCGAGTGTGGTCAAAGGGCAAAGATCTCATGGATATACCCACCACGATTCCCCAACTACGTTCTACATATTAGAACATTATATGAACGTGATACCATTCATTCACTCCCATTAGCCAACATGGGTATCAATCCACATTCATTCGCCCACATCTACCTTTGAATCCCTTAATCCACATTCATTCATGCACATTTGCCTTCATCTACCTTATTCCACATTCATTCACCCATATCTACCTTCATCTCCCCTAATCCACATTCATTCGCCCTCATTTCCCCTCATCTAACTTAACTCACATTCATTCACCCACATCTGCCTTCATCTCCCTTAATCCACATTCATTCGCAGTCATTTCCCCTCATCTACCTTATTCCACATTCATTCATCCACATTTACCTTCATCTACCTTAATCCAGATTCATTCACCCGCATTTGCCTTCACCTACCTTAATCCACATTCATTCACCAACATTTACCTTAACATGCATTCATTCACCTTAATTTACCTTCATTTACCTTAATCCACATTGATTCACCCACATTTGCCTTCATCTACCTTATTCCACATTCATTCGCCCACATTTACCTTCATCTACCTTAATCCACATTCATTCACCCGAATTTGCCCTCATCTACCTTAATCCACATTCATTCACCAACATTTACCTTAACTTGCATTCATTCACCCAAATTTGCCTTCATCTACCTTAACCTGCATTCATTAACCCAAATTTGCCTTCATCTACCTTAATCTACATTCATTCGCCCACATTTACCTTCATCTACCTTAATCCACATTCATTTACGCACATTTGCCCTCATCTACCTTAATCCACATTCATTCACCAACATTTACCTTAACTTGCATTCATTCACCCTAATTTGCCTTCATCTACCTTAATCTGCATTCATCCACTTAAATTTGCCTTCATCTACCTTCATCTGCATTCATTCACCCAAATTTGCCTTCATCTACCTTAATCCACATTCATTTGCCCACATTTACCTTCATCTACCTTAATCCACATTCATCCACCCACGTCCACCTTCATCTCCCCTAATCCACATTCATTCACCCTCATTTCCCCTCAGCTAACTTAACTCACATTCATTTGCCCACATCTGCCTTCATTTCCCTTAATCCACATTCATTCGCCCTCATTTGCCCTCATCTACCTTAATCCACATTCATTCATCCACATTTACCCTCATCTACCTTAATCCAGATTCATTCACCCGCATTTGCCCTCACCTACCTTAATCCACATTCATTCACCAACATCTACCTTAACTTGCATTCATTCACCTTAATTTGCCTTAATCATCTACCTTAATCTGCATTCATTCACCCAACTTTGCCTTCATCTACCTTAATCCACATTCATTCGCCCACACTTACCTTCATCTACCTTAATCCACATTCATTCTCCCGAATTTGCCCTCATCTACCTTAATCCACATTCATTCACCAACATTTACCTTAACTTGCATTCATTCACCCTAATTTGCCTTCATCTACCTTAATCTGCATTCATCCACTTAAATTTGCCTTCATCTACCTTCATCTGCATTCATTCACCCAAATTTGCCTTCATCTACCTTAATCCACATTCATTTGCCCACATTTGCCTTCATCTACCTTAATCCACATTCATCCACCCACATTTACCTTCACCTCCCCTAATCCACATTCATTCACCCTCATTTCCCCTCATCTAACTTAACTCACATTCATTCGCCCACCTCCACCTTCATTTCCCTTAATCCACATTCATTCGCCCTCATTTCCCCTCATCTACCTTATTCCACATTCATTCATCCACATTTACCCTCATCTACCTTAATCCAGATTCATGCACCCGCATTTGCCCTCACCTACGTTAATCCACATTCATTCACCAACATCTACCTTAACTTGCATTCATTCACCTTAATTTGCCTTCATCTACCTTAACTTACATTCATTCACCTTAATATGCCTTCATCTACCTTAATCTGCATTCATTCACCCAAATTTGCCTTCATCTACCTTAATCCACATTGATTCACCCACATTTGCCTTCATGTACCTTATTCCACATTCATTCGCCCACATTTACCTTCATCTACCTTAATCCACATTCATTCACTCGAATTTGCCCTCATCTACCTTAATCCACATTCATTCACCAACATTTAGCTTAACTTGCATTCATTCACCCTAATTTGTCTTCATCTATCTTCATCTGCATTCATTCAACCAAATTTGCCTTCATCTACCTTAATCCACATTCATTTACCCACATTTGCCTTCATCTACCTTAATCCACATTCATTTACGCACATTTGCCTTCATCTACCTTATTCCACATTCATTCGCCCACATTTACCTTCATCTACCTTAATCCACATTCATTCACCCTCATTTCCCCTCATCTAAATTAACTCACATTCATTCGCCCACATCCACCTTCATTCCCTTAATCCACATTCATTCACCCGAATTTGCCCTCATCTACCTTAATCCACATTCATTCACCAACATTTAGCTTAACTTGGATTCATTCACCCTAATTTGCCTTCATCTACCTTCATCTGCATTCATTCACCCAAATTTGCCTTCACCTACCTTAATCCACATTCATTTACCCACATTTGCCTTCATCTACCTTATTCCACATTCATTCGCCCACATTTACCTTTATCTACCTTAATCCACATTCATCCACCCACGTCTACCTTCATCTCTCCTAATCCATATTCATTCACCCTCATTTCCCCTCATCTAACTTAACTCACATTCATTCACCCACATCTGCCTTCATCTCCCTTAATCCACATTCATTCGCAGTCATTTCCCCTCATCTACCTTATTCCACATTCATTCATCCACATTTACCTTCATCTACCTTAATCCAGATTCATTCACCCGCATTTGCCTTCACCTACCTTAATCCACATTCATTCACCAACATTTACCTTAACATGCATTCATTCACCTTAATTTACCTTCATTTACCTTAATCCACATTGATTCACCCACATTTGCCTTCATCTACCTTATTCCACATTCATTCGCCCACATTTACCTTCATCTACCTTAATCCACATTCATTCACCCGAATTTGCCCTCATCTACCTTAATCCACATTCATTCACCAACATTTACCTTAACTTGCATTCATTCACCCTAATTTGTCTTCATCTATCTTCATCTGCATTCATTCAACCAAATTTGCCTTCATCTACCTTAATCCACATTCATTTACCCACATTTGCCTTCATCTACCTTAATCCACATTCATTTACGCACATTTGCCTTCATCTACCTTATTCCACATTCATTCGCCCACATTTACCTTCATCTACCTTAATCCACATTCATTCACCCTCATTTCCCCTCATCTAAATTAACTCACATTCATTCGCCCACATCCACCTTCATTCCCTTAATCCACATTCATTCACCCGAATTTGCCCTCATCTACCTTAATCCACATTCATTCACCAACATTTAGCTTAACTTGGATTCATTCACCCTAATTTGCCTTCATCTACCTTCATCTGCATTCATTCACCCAAATTTGCCTTCACCTACCTTAATCCACATTCATTTACCCACATTTGCCTTCATCTACCTTATTCCACATTCATTCGCCCACATTTACCTCTATCTACCTTAATCCACATTCATCCACCCACGTCTACCTTCATCTCTCCTAATCCATATTCATTCACCCTCATTTCCCCTCATCTAACTTAACTCACATTCATTCACCCACATCTGCCTTCATCTCCCTTAATCCACATTCATTCGCAGTCATTTCCCCTCATCTACCTTATTCCACATTCATTCATCCACATTTACCTTCATCTACCTTAATCCAGATTCATTCACCCGCATTTGCCTTCACCTACCTTAATCCACATTCATTCACCAACATTTACCTTAACATGCATTCATTCACCTTAATTTACCTTCATTTACCTTAATCCACATTGATTCACCCACATTTGCCTTCATCTACCTTATTCCACATTCATTCGCCCACATTTACCTTCATCTACCTTAATCCACATTCATTCACCCGAATTTGCCCTCATCTACCTTAATCCACATTCATTCACCAACATTTACCTTAACTTGCATTCATTCACCCTAATTTGCCTTCATCTACCTTAATCTGCATTCATCCACTTAAATTTGCCTTCATCTACCTTCATCTGCATTCATTCACCCAAATTTGCCTTCATCTACCTTAATCCACATTCATTTACGCACATTTGCCTTCATCTACCTTAATCCACATTCATTCGCCCACATTTACCTTCATCTACCTTAATCTACATTCATCCACCCACGTCTTAACCTTCATCTCCCTTAATCCACACTCATTCACCCTCATCTGTCCTCATTTAACTTAATCCACATTCATTCATCCACATTTGGCTTCATCTGCCTAATATTCCACATTCATTCACCCACGTTTACCTTCATCTACCTTATTCCACATTCATTCACCCACATGTACCTTCATCTACCTTAATTCTCATTCATTCACCCACATTTGCCTTCATCTACCTTATCCCACACTCATTCGCTCACATGTACCTTCATCTACCTTAATCCACATTCATTCACCCACATTTGCCTTCATCTACCTTATTCCACACTCATTCGCTCACATGTACCTTCATCTACCTTAATCCACATTCATTCACGCACATTTGCCATCAGCTACCTTCATCTACCTTAATGCACATTCATTCACCCACATCTACCTTCATCTACCTTAATCCACATTCATTCACGCACATTTGCCATCAGCTACCTTCTTCCACATTCATTCGCCCACATTTACCTTCATCTACCTTAATCCACATTCATTAATCCATGTTTGCCGTCAGCTACCTTCTTCCACATGGCATATTTTGTGCGTTCTCTTGACCTAATATGGTAAAATGATCCAATAGTGGGATAATAAAATGAGATAATGACAGACTATCAACCGGCCATAGGTTGTTATATCGATTGATTTTATTGGCCATCAGCTGATATGACGACCGATATAGCGTGCACTATGTACACAAATGTCGATCGAGATAAGGACAAAGTGTCAAAAAAATATATCGATAGAATATCGACCGATATATCGGTCAATACTATCAGTCGGTAAGCGGTGAAATATCGATGCAGTAACCTCGGTCGAAATGACGACTGCCATAGCCGTACAGCATTGACCGTGTCATCCCCAGTTATCGACCGAGTGTCAAACGAGTAGCAACGGAGGCTCGACAGATATATCGACCGTGAGTTGACCGTCATATCGACGGGGTATCGGCAGGAGAGCTCCTGGTATCGACCGTTACCATCGGTCGAGGCCCCCTGTTAAGATCCCATTCGCTCACATTTACCGTCATCTAGCTTCATACTCCAATTGATTCACTCATTTACCTTCATCTATCTTAATTTACTTATATTTGTCCTCATCTACCTTCTTCGGATTCGCTATTCCTTAGGTGAAATTTTAATTGCTTATAACAATGTTAGGGAACAAAATCTTCCTTTCTGAAAATGCTTGCTGAAATAAACTTTTCACGAACTTTCTTGGGAAATGTTTTAAAATCCCCGTGTCGGTGTTTAAATCGCTAATTCTCGGCTTTGATGCCACTGTCGGAATTTTGCCGTGCCGGGAGTGATGTCTCCGGTCGGGATTTAATTTTCTGTGCTATCGCTACTTTTTGGGCCATGTCGCTTGTCGGAATTTACCCTGGGAGGGCCTCAACTATGTCAGAAGAACAAAGAACAAAGTCTTGGTTGTCAATAAAATTTACATGCAATGGAATGAAAATGTGCTGAAACGCTTTATTTCAGTGACTTCGACAAAACAATAAAAACGATAAGTTCTTTGTTTTGTAGCTTAAACCACCTCAGACTACAAAAGCAATACCAGCGCTAAAACGTTTTATTTCATGCTAAATCCCCAATTGAAATTGATGGGGTCTTCGTTTTCTAGTTTTGCCCGCCTAAGAGTAGCTACAAAACGAAAGATCCGCTCTAAAACGCTTTATTTGAGCTAAATCATTGAAGTCTTTGGGTTCTTCATTTTGTAGGTTTGCCCGCCTCAAACTACACAACGAAGACCCTCGATAAAATGCGGTTGCTCGTTTTGTTCTGTAGGACCTGTAGGAACCGGACTAAAATGTTCGAAAGCCGATTAATGCTAACCCGGGATTAGGAGTCAACCGAAGTTTTCATCTCGCTCGTTGAGAAATTTTTGCAAATCATATTTTAGGCTTAAAGTAAAGTTAAATTCCGATCAACACTTACTGGAATCAAAGCCGGTCACTCCGGCTAACCCAGGACAGCTGGCTTAATCGTGCTTTGAACAAATGGGTCCAGAAATTACTGCCTTAAATGACTAAATGAATAAGAAACAACTACTTTAAGGCTAAAGCATTTCATAGGCACGAAGGTTGACAATACAAAAATTACAAATTTTACTTATCTAACTTCGGACTTTGTTTCAAGTCATCTTTCAGCATCGAAATAAAAAGTTAGCCATTTCAAAGTCCCAGTTTTGTACTGGAAGAGCCTATTTAAATATTGCTTTCGAATTCAGACATTCATTTTCAGAGCTGTAACAACCTAGTGAGCAACGGAGTTTATTGTTCATCAGTTGTTGTTGCAATTAAGAATTCAACGTGGTTAACATAAACGTGTGCCAGGATAAGATTGATGTACACGGCTTTTTGGAATAGAACAGGTTTTGTATAACGTACTGTGATATGTTATCTTGGGCAGTTTACAGGGGCATAGCAAGGTTTTTGAATAGTTATAGGCCTGTTTTTAACGTGAAAGTCGTTATCACAGTGGCATCTAAACGACAAGTTTCGGTATATAACTGTTCGAGGGAGGGTTATTCGCCTTGGGCTTTCGGCGTCGATGTTTGCATATGTTATTACAAAGGCAGCACTACTTTCTCCTCAATTGACATCAATTACCAAAAAGTTCTGGATTCCGAGAACGATTCCTTCCTCATCTCGGCTGTCCATTCGACAAGGGCACCCAATGAGCCAAATCAACCAAAAGCTGTAGAAAGGCATTTTTAAGTACCTTTTGAAGTCTGTTTAAAATGATGTTTTCATAAGCTAGAAGAAGTTCATCTGTTCGGATTCCATAGCTGAAATTTTAATTGCCCGAAAATGTTAGCGAGCAAAATCTTCCTTTGAGAAAATGCAAGCCGAAATTAACTTTCCACGATCTTTCTAGGGAACTATTTTCTTTCCGAAAATGCTAGCTGACGTTTTTGACTGCCAAAAACAACAATTATGACCTTTCCGAAAACCCCAGGGACTATGATTTCCCCATATCGAATCTTTTAGGCCACGTTTTAGTTACGAAAATCCGAGTGCACTCTTTAATTGACGCTGAAAGCCCAAGGCGAATTACCCTCTACCGAACAGATATCTACGGAAACTTGTCGTTGGGTGCTCGGCTGATTCGAGCCACACATAAGCTAATAAAAAAACCTCGGCCTCTACATGTACTTCTCAGGTACTTCATGTGAGAAATATGTTTTTAACAAAAACAACAAGAAAAAAATTACACACTAGTAAAGACCGTTTGCATTGACACTCTTGTAGCAATACTCAGCCCTGAAGGGAAACCCTATACAGGGGCGCTGGAGGCAATTGAGTTAATTCACTGTTATCCCAAAGAACAAAGCTACCCCTGAAATAATAAGACACCCCACGAGAATGGAATCCACCTTGCCAAAAAAGATATTCTATTGACAGTGGATTATGATTTTGAGAAAGAAGATCAGCTAAGGGAGGGGGGGGGGGGGCAATTAAACTAAGTTGGGTGAAGCCCTGAGTATGAATGAATGTCAGTGAAGGTAAAAGAAGGCAAATATGGGTGAATGAATGCAAATGAAGGTAGAAAAAGGAAAATGTGGGTGAATGAACGTGGGTTAAGGTAGATGAAGGCAAATGTGGGCAAATGGTTCTGGATTATAAGGTCGATGAAGGCAAACGTTGGTGAATGGATGTGTATTAAGGTAGATGAAGGCAAATGTGGGTGAATGAATGTGGATTGATGTAGATTAAGGCAAATGTTTGTGACTGGATGTGGATTAGGGTAGATGAAGGCAAATTTGGGTGAATGAATGTGGATTAAGGTAGATAAAGGCAAATGTGGGCGAATGAATGTGGAATAAGGTAGATGGAGGCAAATGTGGGTAAATGATTGTAGGTTAGGGTAACTGAGGACAGATTAGGGTGAATGAATGTGGATTAAGGGAGATGAAGGAAGATGTGGGTGAATGAAATGTGGGTTAAGGTAGATTAAGGTATATGTGGGCGAATGAATGTGAAATAAGGCAGATGAATGCAAATGTGGGTCATGAATGAATATGGGTTAAGGTACATGAGGACAGATGAGGGTGAATGAATGTGGATTAAGGGAGATGAAGGTAGATGTGGGTGAATGAATGTGGATTAAGGTAGATGAAGGTAAATGTGGGCGAATGACTGTGAAATAAGGTAGATGAAGGCAAATGTGGGTAAATGAATGTGGATTAATGTGGAGATGAAGGTAGATGTGGGTGAATGAGTGTGGATTGAGGTAGATGAAGGTAAATGTGGGTGAATGAATGTGGAATAAGGCAGATGAAGGCAAATGTGGGTGAATGAATATGAGTAAAGTTAGATGAGGACAGATGAGCCTGGTGAATGAATGTGGATTAAGGGAGATGAAGGTAAGTGAGGGTGAATGAATGTGGAATAAGGTAGATGAAGGCAAATGTGGGTAAATGAATATGGGTTAAGTTAAATAATGGCAAATTTGGATGAATGAATGCAGATGAAGGTAGGTGAAGGCACCTTTGGGTGAATGAATGCAAGTTAATGTAGACGAGGTCAAATGTTGGCGAATGAATGTGGATTAAGGTAATTTAATGCAAATATGGGTCAATGAACGTGGAAGAAGGTAGATGAAGACAAACGTGGATACATGAATGAATTTGGATAAAGGTAGATGAAGGCAAATGTGGATGAATGAATGTGGATTAAGGTAAATGAGGGCAAATGAGGGTCAATGAATGTGGATTAAGGGAGATGAAGGCAAACATGCATGAGTGAATGTGGATTGAGGTAGATGAGGGGAAATTAGGGTGTATGAATGTGGATTAAGGGAGATGAAGGTAGATGTGGGTGAATGAATGTGGCTGAAGGTAGATGAAGGTTAATGTGGTCAAATGAATGTGGAATAAGGTAGATGAAGGCAAATATGCATGAATGAATGTGGATTAAGGTAGATGACGGTAAATGTGGGTAAATGAATGTGGAATAAGGTAGATGAAGGCAAATGTGGATGAATGAATGTCAGTTAAGGTAGATGAGGGTAAATGAGGGTGAATGAATGTGGATTAAGGGAGATGAACGTAGATGTGGGTGAATAAATGTGGTTGAAGGTAGATGAAGGTAAATATGGGCCAATGAATGTGGATTAAGGGAGTTGAAGGCAAATGTGGATGAATGGATGTGGATTAAGGGAGATGAAGGCAAATGAGGGTCAATGAATGTGGATTAAGGTAGATGAAGGTAAATGTGGGCAAGTGAATGTGGAATAAGGTAGATGAAGGCAAATGTGCAGGGATGGATGTGAATTAAGGTAGATGATGGGAAATTAAGGTGAATGAATGTGGATTAAGGGAGATGAAGGTAGATGTGGGTGGATGAATGTGGCTGAAGGTAGATGAAGGCAAATGTTGGCAAATGAATGTGGAATAAGGTAGATGAAGGCAAATATGCGTGAATGAATGTGGATTAAGGTAGATGATGGTAAATGTCGGCGAATGAATGTGGAATAAGTTAGATGAAGGCAAATGTGGATGAATGAATGTCGATTAAGGTAGATGAGGGCAAATGAGGGTGAATGAATGTGAATTAAGGGAGATGAAGGTAGATGTGGGTGAATGGACGTGGATGAAGGTAGAGGAGGATAAATGTGGGCCAATGAGTGAGATGAAGGCAAATGTGGCTGAATGAATGTGGATTAAGGGAGATGAAGGCAATTGTGGATGAATGAATGTGGATTAAGATAGATGAAGGAAAATGTGAGCAAATGGATGTGGATGAAGGTAGATGAAGGTAAATGTGAATGAATGAATGTGGATTAAGGTCGATGAGGGCAAATGAGGGTGAATGAATGTGGATTAAGGGAGATGAAGGTAGATTTGGGTGAATGAATGTGGATGAAGGTAGATGAAGATAAATGTGGGCGAATAAATGTGGAATAAGGCAGAAGAATGCAAATGTGGGTGAATGAATGTGGGTTTAGGGAGATGAAGGCAAATGTGGACGAATGTATGTGGAATAAGGTAGATGAAGCCAGATGAGGGTGAATGGATGTGGATTAAGGGAGATGATGGGAAATGAGGGTGAATGAATGTGGATTAAGGGAGATGAAGGTAGATGTGGGTAAATGAATGTGGATGAAGGTAGATGAAAGTAAATGTGGGTGAATGAATGTGGAATAAGGCAGATGAATGCAAATGTGGGTGAATGAATGTGGGTTTAGGGAGATGAAGGCAAATGTGGACGAATGTATGTGGAATAAGGTAGATGAAGACAGATGAGGGTGAATGAATGTTGATTAAGGGAGATGAAGGTAGATGTGGGTGAATGAATGTGGATGAAGGTAGATTAAAGTAAATTTGGGTGAATGAATGTGGAATAAGGCAGACGACTGCAAATGTGGGTGAATGAATGTGGGTTAAGGTAGATGAAGGCAAATGTGGGTGAATGAATTTGGATGAAGGTAGATGAAAATAAATGTGGGTGAATGAATGTGGAATAAGGTAAATGAATGCAAATGTGGGTGAATGAATGTGGGTTTAGATATATGAATGGAAATGTAGGTGAATGAATGTGGATTAAGGGAGATGAAGGCAAATGTGGGTGAATGAATGTGGATTAAGGGAGATGAAGGCAAATGTAGGTGAATGAATTTGGAATAAGGTAGATGAAGGTACATGTGGGCGAATGAATGTTGAATCAGGCAGATGAAGGTAAATGTCGGCGAATGAATGTGGAATAAGGTAGATGAAGGCAGATGTAGGTGAATAAATTGGGATGAAGGTAGATGAAAATAAATGTGGATGAATGAATGTGTAATAAGGTAGATGAATGCAAATGTAGGCGAATGAATGTCGAATAGGGTAGATGACGACATATGAGGGCGGATGAATGTGGATTGATACCGATGTAGTCTAATTCGAGTGAATGAATGATATCACGTACATATAATGTTTTGATATGTAGAACGTAGTTGGGGAATCGTGGTGGGTATATCCATGAGATCTTTCCCGGTCAAAGAGACAAACATTATCCGACAGTAATTTCGGACATTTCGTCCACACCGCGACTACAGCTCCGGCTAAATGATGTGAGAGTGTTTTATAATCACACTGCAACGTATGTCGCACACTTACGGTACAATGTTGGACGCGCGGCTAAACGTCTTCTTACATCACTTCAACAACACGCAGACATGTCGATCAAACGTCAACTTAAGACTGTTAAACGCACTAATCATGTTAAGCCAACAACTCTTGTACTACAACGTTAAACCGCTTATGACGCTTAGCCGTGGCTAAGACTCTAGAGCGTGAACAGTTACATAATTAACCTTTTATATTACATAATTAACCTTTTATATTCAGACATTTTCTTTTCATAATGGGTTGACTAGCACGTATGGTTCGTCAGTTCCCTTCTAGTCTTCCCCACTGCCCTGTTATGTGATTATTGTAATATTGTATATCTTTTTCTTTTTTCTTGTAATTGCAGTGAAAATGGAATAAATTAAATTAACATTTGCATGACAGCCACTGAGCACCACTTTCCTGTCACAGTTTCTAGTACAGTATAGACCGAATGTAAAAATGGCTGCCTTTAAATTATTCTTTTGTTTATATACAAGATAGCCTGACTAACCTCGTTCGGGATAACAAACTCTTTAGAACTGTTATCTCAAAAACGAGGTTAGTCAGGCTATTTTGAATACGAACAAAAGAATAATTAATTTACTGAGGAAGCCATTTTTGCATTCAGTCTATGAGTTTATAATATTCCACCAAGCGTCTCTGGCTCCATCGGTTGAGATGAAATCATTATTAACTCGAGGCTCTTTAGACGAGAGCTATTCAGCAGGCGTTTTCGCGTGGCGATGATAATTGGTTTATTTTGTAGCGATCAAAATCTAATGTACTTTAGAAGTGAACAGAGGCCTAATGCATGGCCGATGTTTAAAAGTAGTCACGTGGCTCGTCAAGGCACAGGTAACCCAATCTCCCGCTGTGTGATGATAATCTTGTGTAATAGCGGTAATGGCGAAAATATAAGAGTTTGTATGGGAATATTTACGATCGGTCTGAGGACGTAAAATACAGTATTTTTACTTCCTAAGACCGATCGTAAATATTTCCATACAACTGGCAAAATGACCATCACACCGTGGGAGCTTAGGCCACCTGTGCTCAAGGCTAAGTTACATGTACACTGCATTACAAAGTCCATCAAAGGAAGTTTGATTATCTGATACGCCTGAAATTAAGCACTAAAATGGCTCTGAATTATGCTTGTTTTGACTTGTGCTGATTGTGCTAGAAAGTCAGCTTACCGTGTTTCGGCAGGCATTGAAAGTACTGCACTCCACCAACTGACCCATCGTTTTTACCAACTGGTGTTTCCAGTTCCACCCCTGCCCACTCCCCTGAGGCAAAATCAGTCGGACCACAAAATCGAAGAATTCCAAACTGAAAACAAAACAAAACAGATTAAGGAGCTCGGTCACGATATTTTGGGTTATTCTGATTAGAGACATAAAAAAACTGCATTTAAATAACGCGAAACAGTGAAATAACAATTTGTCAGGGAAGATAAGCACCAAAGAAGCAAGACTAAATGGAACTATGGCAAGGATGGTAAAGGACAGAGAAGATTGAAACAGATAACAAATGACCTTTACATACATACATACTTTATTGTTAAAGCAGGTCGATAGTGGCAGCTAAAGAGCTGATGTGGACCTGATAAACTCCTACTGTATACAATTAACATTCTACATTAAAACTAAGTTACTAAAAACAATTAAACTATAGTACTTATTAAAACTAAGATGCAAACGTTAATACTAAGTTAAAACTGACTATTTACAATAGAAAAAAAAATAACCTGCTAATTTTAGATAGATTAAAAAATTGAAGAGGTGTAAATATTAAATATTAACATTCAATAAGACAAAAAGTTGATATCCTTATTAAGATTTACTGTAGTCCCTTTATTAATGTTATTTTGTTGAGGTTGGTTTTATTACGGTTCAGTACTACTTTCAAAGCATCTAGCTTTCCCAAGTTCCTTGTTGTTCTGTACAGTTAATTCCATACCACAGTCCCTCCCTTATGAGAAGCTATTTCTTCCTAGCTCTGTTTTCTTCCATTTCACCTCAAGTAATACACCTCTGCGCTTAGATTCAGTAAAAGTAAAGAATGGCAATAACCTATGGTTTAAACCCTGCTTAACTTTAAAAAAAACTTCAATAGCAAGCCTACGTTTGCAAAGGTATCCTAGATCTTGCCACTTGATATGGCTCAGTACTTCACTTTCCAAAATATTCCGAGGAACTCTGTGGATAAATCTACCTACTTTAATGTGTAAGTTCTCAATTTCATATAGCTTAGCCACAGAACAGCTGCCCCAGACAGATATGCAATATGTTATTTGTGGAATTACTGTCCTAAATTAAAATGTCTCTAGTAGTTTGGATGATAGGTACCGGGGGGGGGGGGGGGGAAGGGGGTACTGCCTTATCTGAGCTATATAGGTATGTGTGGCCCCAAAGGGTATGGTTTTTAGCCGTTTTGGTCTGAAATAGGGTATCTGTTTTGACTATTTTGGTTTGAAATAGGGTATGGTTTGTGCGCTTGTCTTGAATTCAGTATGTTTTTTGGAAGAAGCTACTTCTTCATCTTTAGCCGATAAGACCATCAACAAAGGCCCATATTTTTTGTCTTTTAACTATGTTTACGCCAACTGTGTACGTGAAATAGGTTTGAAATAGGGTATGAAAGTTTTGGTCAGGTCTGAAATAGGGTAGGGAAAATCGCAGATTTTGGTCTGAAATAGGGTAAGGGTTTCAGGAGGCGGGCCGCACACCCCCATCCAATTTTTCTGGGAGTACCGAGGGTAAACTCTCAAAAAAAAGACCGTGACATAGCTTCTTAAAGAGCAGGGAAATTAAAAGCTAGATAGGAACCCATTTGAGACTATACCATCACTGATTTTTTGTTTTGATTTACTAGCTGATGCAGGACACACATAACAAAACTGACTTTTGGTTGTAATGTCACTGAGACCTGACTAGTTTTCAGAAACAAATATATTCCTTCCCCCTTACGTTTATATTTACTTAAAGGGGCAGTGTCACAAGGATTTTGCTTTTTTAGGTCAATTCTGTGCTAAAATCATTACTTTGAGGCTTTACTCATGAACAAAATGCTTCTGTTAAGCTATGACAAAGATATCAAATGAATTTTATCAGAGAGGGCTAACCATAATAAATTTCTTAAGGATTTTTTGAAGACATAGCATCAAAACTTGAAAAAATTGGCCAATTTTATCTTTCAAGTTTCAATCCATTTCCGTCCTTGCCATCCATAGCAACAGGCGACAGGAAACAGTTTCAGTACCTTCAGATAGTCTTGAATAACAAAACTAAACCATTATTTTTGGAATTCAATTGATGCAAAGACACCTTCCAGCTTTTTATAAAGTTGCCAAATAGCGTGACACTGCCCCTTTAACATGAGGTTTTTTCTTCTAGATAATCATCCTAGCAATTGCACCTTATTTCCTCCTATGGATACTTGATCACCAATTTTGAGACCCATAGCAGCCAGAGTCATGGGGACCTCATTCTGCAAGCAAAGTAGTTGTCATGTTTGATCAGCATACAACTGCATGCAATTTCTTACGTCATCTTTAAACCTCCTTCAAAACTATACAGTCACATCTTCTTGACACAAACACTGGGTTACACAATAGACATAAGAGATGTAACATAGTGAAAATGAATTTTCGTCCTTCTGAAATCAAGTACCCATACACAAACTGAATAATAGCACTTCTGCATTGAAGAAAAAATTCAACCACACATACTGTATTTCCTTGAATAAGTGCCCATGCTCTAATATGTGCCCTCCCCTGAAAAAGCACCCACCCCCTCAGTCAAAATAGCAAATATGCACCCCCCCTCCCCTCCCCCTCACTTTCACAAGGAAAACCTGTTTCCATTGTCACTTTATTTGTAAACTTTTAAGCTTCAACTATTTTCCGTAAGTCCCTTCCAGTTATTTCTATCTCCTTGTGCTTGCAGAGTTATTTTATGTGCATAAGCCAAAATAGAGTTACAGTTCATTTTAACAAACTTAATAATTGCTCCCCCCCCCCCCACCCCTTGATTAAGCACCCTCCTTCAAAAAAGCACCCCCTCTTTTGGTGGAAATCGGTATCTCTGAAAAGCTCCTTTGTAGATTAATGTTTTTTTTTCTCAGTCCTATGAAATTAATAACAATAATAATAATAATAATAATAATAATGATAATAATAATAACAATAACAGTTTATTAAACTCTCTTGCAGTAACTTACTGAATTAAAGAGTTATAATACAATGAAAACTTAATAAAATCAACTATGTACATTTCTGCATACATTAAGTACAAATTCTATACACCACACCAGAACATGCATCACATTTGTTAAAAATACTTAAAAGTGAAAATTAAAGAATTTGTGCGCTTCGTTCTACACTGTAGTAATGTTCTTATAAAGTACAGCTGGTCTGATTAATTGTGCCTTAGGGTGAAGGGACAGGTATCGTCTAGGCGTATTGGTAGAAGAGGAAAAAAATCAGATAAGAATCAGATACCTCTTGATCTTGATTTGCCTTCACTGGTGGCTCTGCTTCTGAAAGAAGCCTTGTCATTTTGTCAGCGATGATTGCTGGCTCTGAATCCGGCTCATATGCAGCAACTAAAGTAAAGTGAAGCATGAAGTTAAAGAATTTAATCTTCTATTAAACAAGGGGAGTGGAGTAGGTATAGGGACCAGTGAAAATAGAGGACCACAGGGGGGTCAGATCAACCTTCATCTTGGAAGCCCATACTCCATTTTTTATTTTATTTTATTTTTCTTGCTGTTGTTGTTTTAGCTTTAGGACACAGAGGAACTTTTAAATCAATTTAACAAAGCAACTCACCATCAGGAATACAGTGCAGAGCTATTCTGTTAAGCTTGTCTCTCAATGAAGCATCTGCTCCATGCTGCAGCTACACATGAAAAAATTAGGATTACAAAAAGCTAATCTGAGTGTAAAACAATTAACAGTTAGTGTATAATTTACAAGTAAATATAATGAAAATCATCCTTCACTTGACAACAAGATCATCAACTCTCAATCCTTCCCCTCTTTTAAGAAAAAACTGAAGATTAAATTATTGAGTAAGTATGAAAACAGTTTATAAATCTTTCCATCTTCGACTTTTCGCCTTCTTTTCTTCAATTGATGTGAAACAGCTCTAGCTCATAGTTTGAGGAGGCCTAACCTCTCATAAGCTCCTATAGCTTCTGTTAGGTCTCCTCGCCACTTCTTTTTTTTTTTTTTTCTCTTCTTTTCCTATATTTTTGTAATTAGTGTGGCAAATAAAATAAATAAATAAATAAAAATAAAATAATGAAAAAAAAAGTCCTTTGAATTATTTGACTGCCATAATATAACAAGGCACTGAAAAAAATTAACAAGTATTCTGTTCATGTCAGGTGAAGGTTTACCGCACAGGGTGTAAACAATGTCTGGAGTTAACAAATATGTTACATCTGGTATGGGTACTCAATAGTGCTGAATTCTTGTCAACTTACTAAACATTTAGCCCCTTCCAGGCAGAGATTGTTCGCTGCAATATGGAGAGAAGTACCATTATCAAATTCCTTGCAGGGGACATCAACATCTGAAAACAAACAACAAATATCAGCCAAGCTAGTTCTGCATTGGGGGAGCAGGATTGGTGCAGTGGTGAGAGCGCTCGCCTTCCACCAATGTGTCCCGGGTTCGATTCCCGGACTCGGTATCATAAGTAGGCTGAGTTTGTTGGTTCTTTACTCTGCTCCAAGAGGTTTTCCTCCCGGTACTCCAGTTTTCCCCTCTCCCCAAAAACCAACATTTGATTTGATTTGATTTATTTAGAGTTGATTTGATTTAGTCTCCCCGGCTAATCAGTAGAGCATCTGTGAGCACTCAGCTAGATAAATTGATAATAATAATAATAATAATAATAATAATAATAATAATTATTATTATTATTATTATTATTATTATTATTATTATTATAATTATGACAGTGAAAACGTATGGATGCCATATGATCCCTATCCAGCCAGCCTGGGGCGTCGAGCGTAACCCAGGAGGCCCTAAGGCTAACAACTCTCTTACATTGTATTATTATTATTATTATTATTATTATTATTATTGTTGTTATTATTATTATTAGACCTAAGTTATGGCTGGTACACCATGTACCAAGTTGTTTTCTTCAATAATTATTGTGTTTAGTTCATTGTTAGTATCATTCTGGTGTATTGTTTCTCCATTGTTGCGTGATTTGTGATGTCACCTGTGAATCTGGTATATGATGGAGAAGGCCTAAGTTATTATGTTAATGAGAAGTTTTATGATCCTAATGTACAGCATGTGTATACATAACAGAACATATGTACAGAATTTCAACCTCACCTCTTGCATTAGACGCCTTTAGCAAAACCCGCAGGATTGGTGCCGCATCAAAAAAGGATGCATAATGCAAGGGAAGCATGTCGGTCCAACGACATTTCTGGCTAGTATCACTACCTTTTGAGATAAGTGCACTGACAACATTGCTTGCAGCAGATACATCACCAACACCAACTAAAGAAAAGCAAAAAGGTACTTTTTTGAACATGCAATGTAAAGGCACTCTTTAGAAGTTAAGTTAAGACAAGAGTTGTAAATGCATGAGAGGAATGAAAAGAACAAAAGGCTTATTCCACTGTTTTATTCCTTGCCATCATCAATGCAGTTTTGATTTTATTTCAGTCTGGTTTCTGTAACATACCGTCACTTCTCTTCCCACAGCAAGCTATTCAACCAATTCAATGCTAAATAGTAGCCCACTGCACAGTCTACAATAATGATTATTTGAGGTTATCCATCTTCACGCAACCTCTAATGCCCTGGGCTTTGCAGTGATCTGGCCTACTCTTAGTTTCTAAAGAACAGAAGGCAACAGCAGAAGCTAGCCATGTTGAAGACTTTCTGGCCAACTACCTGACTACTCTAGTGCACTGTCTGATGTAATAAATAATATATTAATGTTTTATGTGGGATCGCCTCATACTTATTCCTTATGCTATAAGCAGACATACCTGCCCCTGCCTTGCAAGCATAGTGGAGTAAAGTCATGTCAGTAAGCCCGTCTCGATCATCAACATGAGCCCCTCTCCTTAACACCTATGTATATTGGCAAACAAATAAATGTACATGTTAGATATATTTAACACCATAGACCGAGGTTCTTTTAAATAATATACTCTGAAGATTTTAACAATATTATAAGATCAATGCTGTTTATAAAGAACAGAAAGGATTGCACATGTAGAACAAGCCTCATGGGCGTGAGGATATAATCATGGCACAACAAAACTTAAATGCTAAAAAAATTGAATCCAGTACCAACATGTCACATTACCAGCCGTCAAATTGCTAACAGTTTGTCTTGAATTAAAGGTACTTCCCTAAGGACTGTTTTCAATACTGCGGCAACCACACAAAAAGCTTGAATTCATTAAAACATTGAAAAGAAGTACATGTAGGTTGTTTCAATAAATCAACGAGTTGCAGTTTGTAGATAGATACATAAAATTTTGTCCCACTTTAGGGTTTTGTCCAATACATCCCATCTGAGTTTATCTATCTGTAGTTTTGATTTTGAGTTGATTCATCAACAGTTTTGATACAAATCTAAAATCAATCAAACATTTGACTCAGGCCCAAGTTTAATGTATCAGTCAGTTAGCAAACTACCAGTAATAACTCATTCTCACCTCTTTTATTAACATTTCAATGCTTTGTTGAACTTGTGGAACCCACTGTCGCATGATAGCAAAAATTTCTGAGATGGTTGTCTTTGGTCTGCAAAAAGGTTAATTTATCGCATCAAAATTCAAGGAAAATGTTGATGTGATTTTAATTAATACAAGAGCAGCCCAAGCATTATGGGATTCCCTATTCCCTTTTCAGAGCCTACACTTTTAATTTTCAAATTGTAAACATGAAGGGCATTTGTAGGTTTACATCTCAAACACACTTTCAATAGACTAATCAAGTTTGAAAAAATAATACAATGAATATTACAGATCATTACACACATGTGGTCCACATCCAGTACAGTTTTATTGTCTGAGTAATGTTGCATGCAGCCTGATGAGTTTACAACAGATCTTTTGAGACAAGGGTACACTGGCTTTTGAAGCCATAGTTTATGTTAAAGATCCCACAACCTCTATTTGGAGACTTCTAAACCAAGTTATCAGGGAACCTTTTTGATGAGTTTTCTATTTGACAAATTTCAGAATCTTATAAATTCTTGGGTACTTTTATGGCAACTATAAATTAGTCTCGCATACTTGCTATCTGAAAGCCTTTAATGACAAACTTCATTTTCCTCCACCTCTCTCCCACACCTGAGCATTCAAGTCAGATTACTGTCTGGGAGTTTTGATTTCTTTTAAAAGGCTGCAGCTGTAAGGAGGTTGTGGGTCTTAGTCTACCATAAAACTGGATGCCCTGTTTAAGTAATGTCTATTAAGTCTTAAATTAGCATCTGCCACACTAGCTGCCCGGAATTACATGTATTCTATGCCAGGTGCTTGAATGAGCTGTGTACAAGTTCCTGTGCTAAGTTATTCACTTCCAACATAGGAAAAATAGTTAAATTGTTCCAAGTGCATTATTGAGTTTTCTATCTTTAACAGCACTTGATTGCATAGTGTGCAGTGCTACACACATTATTATTCATTCTTCTAATCTTGAACAACCAGTGATGCCTGCCGTCACATTTCAATGTTCTCACAGGTTAATACTTACTCAAGTAGTATATCTTGGCAGGTAGGACAATTTGGGTCAAAAAAGGTCAGTTCCAATTTTCTACACTGGATAGAAAAAAATAACATTGAACTGGAAGCACAATTTCCTGATGATCTAGTGAGTAATTATTTCCTTGTAAGGGATTCACTATTTCGAAGAAACTGGCCATCTTTATCTACGGTACTTCACATAGAAGAACAATATGCAAATAATCTATATTGAACTCGAGATAAAAAGTGAATAATTTAGCACCTAAAAACTCTAAGAAACCATGCAATTACAAATGTTAAACTGTCATAATTTGCCAAATGTGATTTTCCAGTAGAGAGAACAAATCAAATTCTAATTAACGTTCAGCGAATTAAATTAGGTTGTAAGAGAGGGTTTCTCCTAAGGACCAGTCTGATTTGTAAATTATTAATGCATAAAACTCGTGAACAGAACAAAGAACCTAGCTAAGGAGAACGTGTTAGAATTCAACAACTAACAGCCTAGATAGGTTATTAGTTACTATTAAGTATCTTAGTTTCTAATTAGCTCGGAAATAACTCACGTTTTCACACAAAGGTGGATCTGATGGAGGGTGGGAAATCGGCTTTTCACGAGCCGGCATAATAAAGTCGGTCACCACAAATCCTGAAGAGGAATTGGAGGTCTTTTCCTGAAAACACAAAAACAACATGACAAGCCTTTCGTCTCGATACAAGTTTGTTTACATCCAGGAAAGCTAAAGGGCTAGCAAATATCGCTGACCAGCATTCCACTTAAAACTTATCTATACAAGTCAGATTGTAATTGTTTACTTTGAAATAACCTTTAGATTGTATAATCCCCGTGGTCAAAATTCGGTCGATTTGTCAAGTAGAAAATGTTGACATAACCTCTCATCCTATATCAAAAAGGTGCTAAAGGAAGTAAGTGAGGGTTGGTCATGCCACCTTTGAATTTCGAGATCTGTCTCTGCGTGAGATTAATTATTATCAGCTGCGACACTTAAACCGCCTCCAAGACAATCACGCTACCAGAAGAAATGGTCATGTACGACATAGCTTACTTTTGGTAACAACTATTCGCTGTATCCAACAATGACGATATATTAGATCAGAAGAATCGAAGTCTCTTACGGTATACCAAAACACGCAAAGAAATTCAAGAAATCATTCATTACTACAAATTTATCGGTTGCCCAAAATACTTAGCTACTTCCCTTACCTTCCCAGGCATTGTAAAATAAAATGAAGAATAAAAAAAACCAAAGGATTTCTAACGCATTTTCACCAAACCACTTGCTCTTCGTTTTGAATGTTATTTTTTGGAGGGAACAGATTATATATTTGAGAAGTCAACCGCTGGACGGGATGTAATACCGCGGCGCATCCCAACCGCCAAAAGTTTCCTTCAGTTACACATTTCAACGCGAGATCGTTCATAAAAAGGAACAAGTCAACAGATATCTCACAAATTTCAAATAAATCACTCTCTACGTTTTATCGCTACCCAATCTAATGAAAAGACTGCTTGGAAGTCGTGGTATTTTTTCCCTCGTTTGGTTCCGGATGATAGGGCAGGAATTTTTATATCCGCTTTCGAAAAAGAAAACAAGACAACTAAAACGATAAAACATATGCGTGGATGATGAAATTCAGGGAGGGTGGCAGAGTTTTGCATTCATTTAATTTCTGCGATTTCGAGACAATGTCATCTGCTGAAACCGAATTTTTGAGGATTTAACGACGCCCAAGACTTAACCAAGAAAAAGATAAAAACGTTCTTTCATACTGAAAGATGCAGGAGTCGTTTTGAAGTTTACATTCAGCTAGTCAAAATGTACAGTAGAGTGAATTTTGTGGCATTCTCTGTGCCCAGTAATGAACATTTTTGCAACGGAATCTATTTTTACCCATACTAAACAACATACAAAGTACTGCCTTGACAGTGTTCATTAAGAGACAATTACCGGCCACACCCGTCGGAAAAAATCCTCGCGCTACGCTGACAATTTCCTTTTTCTCTAGTTGAACTTGTTCCCCTTGCCCATGACGCGCGCCCTAAACTCGGAAATTCTCAGCAATCATCAAGCACAGTTACTACACCTTCAAAATCCTCGCTAAATACAATTTCCTTTGCCTCGTATTTGAAAATGTCGACGGTGATCCGTAAGTGGACCTCTAAGTAAGGTCAAGTAAGGTAATCACGGATAGCATATTTCTCTACATAAACAAAAGGACTAAGAACAGTTCCTCTTAACCGTCAAGACAGAACAATTGGGCGTAAAGAAAAATCAACGCCTTTCCAAGGGTACTTTCTCCATGTGAACCACAATTTGGCGAAACGACCAAACTAACGTCATGTGCTATTCGTCGTGCGTCATTCCTAACTTGAAGTCTAGAAACTGAGAGCGAAGACAAGTGTCGACAATATAAGTCTTGCTGATATTTTTCCTCTATTACAAGCACATCACCAAAACAAAGCTCAGTAGAGGACAAGCAAAACGTGTTACTGTAATGAAAGTCAGTACCGCAATGTGGGTTGCGAGCGGGGTTATACAAAATATCTCCCAGTCATCCTGATTTCTTTTCGTTTGCTCCTGCTGCTCCTGCTGTAGCCTGCGAACGCAAACAGATTTCCGGTGTCTAGAGCCGAAAAACAAGGATGTTCTCGCAGGCTACTCCTGCTGCTGACAGACGGAAAAACGGATTTTATAAGCTATACTGAAAGTCCGCGTAAAACGGTTCAAGATGTTGTACAGAAGTCTCCTTGGAATTCAAGTTATCACAGCAGGCTAGAGCATCTGTTTCAAAGATGACAGCAATTGCATGCTGGGTGGGGTTCATATTGGCCCAATAAATCCGTGGGACAAACGTACGGAAGGTCCTCTCGTCACCTACTTATTTGACAATGTACCTACCTGGTAATGAGAATTGAGAGGTTGACAGTTGGCTACTGGATTACAGATTTATCAGTGACTCACCGGAGAGTCCATGTCCGGTATCAAGGGGTGTTCCCATCGGCTTTCTCCAGTCACCGAGTTAAAGTAGTACAGCCGGCCACTGTGGGTGTTCGACGAGCATAAAACCCAGTTCTCCGGGAGACAGGACTCGAATCGGCGACGAGCCTCTGCGTCATCGTTTACTTCAACTTCCATTTCGAAATATGACTGTAAAACAAAATGAAGTGATGGAGAACGAATTTCAAATTCCCGGGAACATTAGGAAAGACATCTCATTAAACATGGGATCAGGTTAGAACAAGAAATTTCCCTGTTTGTTTGTATGTCAGAGACATTCGTTAAGCGAGAGCCCGGCGAGAACACAAGCCACGAAAACTCTGCGCGCTCGAGTACATAGCGTTACAGGTGACAGTTTCATGGGGCCCGTGACATCACGTAACGCACCGGGTAGGCGAGCAACTCTCTTGCATGTCTATAGCTAAGAGAAAACATGAAAGGTACGTGCTCAAAGCTTACACTGCTCTGAAGGATAGGCTGCATTTCTGGGAGTAAGCGTTCCGATTATCGAGAAGAACTGAAACTGTTTTGTCCCCAACGACCGATTAAATCGTGGCCAACAACACCGTGATGTGACTTCTTTTTCATTCCGGTGCGTGTTGAAGGATTTACTGGTCTTTAAAAGCTTTTCCCAGTACCGTTTTGTGAACAGTCTTAACACCCCTTGTAAAACCGCTATTTCTTGTTTTTTTTTTTTGTTGTTGTTGTTGTTTTTTTGTGAGGTTCAATAAACCTGCGAAAATGCCAACGGTATTCTGACCACTGAAAAAGAGTGGTGTAATGATCGAATGAGTGGTATCTAAGAGTTCAAGGTTACAATCTGAAAAACTACGGTGACGCCCGATCATTGGGTAGAGAAGCACAACCTACGCTGACCTAGCCTCTATAAAATCTGAAATGCGTTAGATTTCAGTCTTCTAATTTACATCAGTAAACTAGTGCTGATTTTCTTGCAGACAACGTCGGATCTTGATCATACTCGTTAATTCCCTATGTTTATGATCCTTGCTTGCCCACCACTACATATGCTAAGTCATAGCCACCACGTGTTTAAATCGGTTAAAGTGTAACGGCCACAGCTGGACACGAGCGTAATCCATTGTAAAAGGAACTTGACTATAGAAGACTTTTTTGCATCGAGGGTCATTTTTACGAACAAAGTGATCACGGAATGCAAACCGAACTCAAAAATGCAAATTTTTACCAATGATACCCATTCAAAGGTAACGTACCTGAAAGCGCAATACAATTCATGATTCCCCATAACATGTTCCAAACTGCATCTCTAACGGTGGGTCGTTAAAATGAACCTTCCGAACTAATGTGAATACCGTACTTCCAAGTGTTTACTTTGAGAGTCAGAAGACTCTGAATAAAGATCAGCTTAATCGAGCATGTGTCACTACGATGTTACATTTTGACACTGGAAACAAAAAGTTGCCCTTGTGTTGTCATTTTCAGATAAAGGGAGAGCTTGACGGCATAATAGCGTTTGTTTAGACATTTCAATCGATTAGACGACTTATCTTGTTTTTAACGTTTTTTGATGTCTTTAAGCGTGGTTTTCACTAGCGACGCAAGCACAAGCGCAAGCATAAGCGCAAGCATAAATATATGTTATTCACCGGCTAGGAGGTCCGTACAGGGAGAAACTGTGCCCGAGGTGTTGACATTAGTTCATGCAAACTGCACAGCGTTGCGATGTGTTTGTTTGACCATTTTCTGGCTACGAATCATATTTTCTTAAATGAAGCAAAATGGAACGAGATTAGAAAATAGAACTCCAAAGAAAATAACGGATGCCAAGCGAAAAACTGAGCTCAAAAGACTACTCTGCAGTTAGTCGTTTTAAGCTAACACATGTCAACAGTTCAAGAAAAACAACAACTCGAAAAACAGCAAACCAGCTCAGTGTTGTCAACAAAATCAAGTGAATACTCGCCTTTTTGAGAAATAACCAGGGCTTTTACTCCATTGCTGATGTTTTCCTTTCGCTTTGCAAAGTTTTGTAGGCGAAAATTTGTATTTTAAAAGGAAAGATCCAACGTTTCGTCGCGCTGTAGTAAAATAATTTTACTTCAAGATTTCCCGCCAATTCCGGACCAGGCAAGCCGGTCCGGATGGAAAAAAAATGGACTGGCTAAGAGCGCATTATTAGCCAATCAGATTCAAGGATTTAGGATTCCGACCCGCTGAGATGCTTCAGAAAAAAATAAGAGCGCTTATTTCACCGTGAAAACGGGCTTAACGCAAGCATAAGCATAAGCATAAGCATAAGCATAAGCGCAAGGATCAAAATTTTTCCTTTTCCTTGTGCTTGCGCTTATGCTTGCGTTGTGTCGTTTTCACTTGGCATAAGCTTCTTATGCTTGCGCTTATGCTTGCGCTTGTGCTTGCGTCGCTAGTGAAAACCAGGCTTTAAATGTAGGTGGAATTAAGACTGCCTTCGTGAAGGTTGACTCAATCGAATTTCATAACAACCACCCTCTTTTTTACTTAGTTGTGGTTGCTTTGGCTCATATGCATATCGCACAGTCAACACTGAAGCAAGAAACAGGAAGCACCCCCCCCCCCCCCCCCACCCTTTGATTAAGGATTATACCACTTGAAAATATCATTAATTACAAAAGTATTTTCATAAATCAATGTAAAGAATTTCTCTGCTTCATGTGCGGACAAAATGTTGCATTTTCGAGCACTTGGCTGGCAGTGTGAAATAAGCGAAAAAAGTGGAAGGTACTGAACCTAACCACAAAAACAAACCGATAATTATTAATGTGCTTAAATTTTTTCCTAGGCCCGGATCAGTAAGCAGGTAAAAGATAAACGGCCGGTTGATAATTACGCGAATATAAAGCAAAAGGGAAGCAAACGTTCATGGGATAACACGCACTAAAATAGTTTCCAGCTTGTGACGGCTCACTCTCTCGCTTGAGACTTGGAACCTACCGCTTACCTGAAATAGGCTGGAGCTTCAGTAACGCAATACATGTTATACTGCGCACACATGATTGATCAATTTTGCAGGGTTTACACCTAGATTCTGGTGAGAGTGATGTACAATCAGTAGAGGAACAGTTTGGACGCACTCAGTGCCATTTGATCTCTTGGAATGTTTCACGATTTCAGCACGTAGGGAGCTTAACTTTATAAATGAAGTGGTTAAAGTTCAAATGTCGCTTAAGGGGAGACTGGTGCCTCTCTCTGGTCATCTCCAACCTGGTGTCTTGAGGCGATATTTATGCGATCTGCAAATTTTTCCAAGACATTTCTCATGGCATGCATAACCTTGGTAGCATTTTTCGCGTACAGTAGTCTGTGACCCACATTTCTCGTGTACAGTAGTCTGTGACCCACCAGCGTCTCTCCTCTCCCCATCCCCACACAGCGGGAAAAATTCGCCAGAATTAATATACTGCTTTATGCCACTCATAGTCTCTTACGCAGCTGTGATTTGGGTCAATCACGCAACACTCCTGCCCGAAAAACAAGAGAATTGCACTCCACTGTCACACTCATAGAAATACGTACAGGGCCATCTAGCCTGTTTGTAAACACCCTGCTTTCTTCTTAGAGGAAGAAACTGGGACACGTTTACACACAGGCTGTCTACCATCTTACCATGAAATGGATCGGCGTCCCAGGAGAGACCGGCGTGAATGTGACGTCATTGTCATCCGTGATGCGAAGGAAAGGTGTGGGGGAGTCCCTCGGGGTCAGAATGTCGTACGGCAATTCATCAGAGCCCTCCCTGCTATAGCCATCTAAGCTGAAACAAAGGCACAGTAAAAGAATGTTAGGAGCAAACCCTAACTGCAGGGTTGTTGCTGAGAGCCCACTGCAGGTGAATTTCACCGGCTCAAAGAGAGCTTATCTCCAGCTGAAATTTCAACAGAACACAAAGACCTGGTCTGATTTCAAAGATCAACTGAAAGATGTGCAGTCCAAAAGAGCCGGCTGGGTTTCCTGAAATGCATGATTGCATTTTGTCCCCGCCAAAAATGATTAAAAATGAGATCAAGAAGGAAAAAGCTTTCAAAGAGCCTCCTGAATTCTAGTCCTCCTGTGGTGCCCTATTCTGCGGTATCTGACCATTAAAATGCCCAGGCATAAAACCGACTGCCACAGCTCAGGTCACCAGGGGCGTTTGAGGAGCCTGCGATGTCAGACTCTACTATTCGGTTTAACAATGGCGTCTGCTCTCGTAGGCTTGCATTTGAGAGGCTGGGAGTGACCAGAGACGACTGTATTCGACAGTCAAGAAACATTTCTGACAGCTGAGTAACAAAGTAATGGTCAGGTTTAAATACCCAAGCCATAAATATGATTCGAAAATTGAAAGGGAAAAACTACCAAGGTATTTCAATTTCAGCGCAGAAATACCCTTGATGCCATGCATCAGAGGTCTTTCTTAGCGATGCCGGCGGTTTACCCGCTAAACGCAAAGCGAACGGAGACGCCGCGTAATTTTCCTCCTGCAAACGAAAAAAATAACCTCTGGCACCCAGGGTAGTGCACAAAACGTGACCGCACAGAAATGTAATTTATGGAATTAAATCAAATATCCCAAGAAGACGTTCGTATTGAAGGGAACAGCAAATACTGAAACGCATACACAGCAGAATAAGTAACATCGATTAAATAGCTTTAGACAGTACATCAAAGTAACTTAAACTGTTGAATTCAATGTGTCCGAAATCCTAATGACTTACAGAAAAAGCCGACCCTTCGAGGCCTTTGAGATCTAAACTTACCTCAGAAACAACATCCCGCTTTCATAAGTCACCAAGGAATCGAATTGGTGCAGGCCGGCATAATATTTCGCTTTGCAACACATCCAAAACGATACTGATGTCTTCGGCGACTTACAATTAACAACACTACGCGAACACATTAAAGAGACGGAAGAGTAATCCTAACTCAAACATGGCTTGTAAATAATTTACACCTCGGCGAGGGAAGTGAAAATAACTTGACTGAAAAGTTATTGAGCTTTGATGTTTTGGCTTCAAAATGAAAACGAACAAAAGCGTGATCAGAATTAAAAGACCAACTGCTGTGTTACAACGGGAATCTATTATCGTTGCTAATTTTTAAAGCAATAGATTTTTTACTTAGCAAAATTAAAATCCACCAGGCCGTGAATAGTTATGCAATAAGGCGCCGGTGGGAAACTTGATTGACTGAGGAAAAATAGATAAAATTATATATTTTTTCACATTTCATAGCCCCAAAAGACGCCACCCTAAATTCATATAAGATTTGTTTTAAAACACCTTATTGAGAAAAGCCTCGGCAAACTTCTAAAAGGTAGACGACCTTCCGGAACTTCATTTTGAAGTCTCTCTAGCCAAAGTGTGGCCGAACCCCCTGCGAGATGAAAACGGGAGGGTAGGTACGGCTACACGTAGGCTGGAGTCTTCTTCCAGGGACTTGTCTGGGGTTAGCCTGTGTGGCAGGCGCTAGAAATAGGAAGAGGGTGCCCATTTGCCCTCCTTCACGTCGCGCTCCGCGCTTTCTCCGAGAACTTCGCTCACCCCAAGTTCCTCTGCCTCACGTCAATCACCTAAGCTAGTCTAATCTCATCACAGGGAGTTGACGGAGCTCACATCACAGAGTTTGCACAGGCCCAAACGTCACTCAAACCCAGTAACCATTATAAAATCAGTTAATTTGTTTTAGCGGAACTGTGAGCCTAACCACAGGCGTACATTTATTAAAATGAAAAAGGTTGAATTCGGATTTCCAAAACACGAGGCGCGACCTAACTAAAACGTTCGGAATGCCCAGGACCCAGTGCACGCAAAACAGGGAACACTGATCTCAGGTGCATCAGCTCAAAACGACCAACATCTGAATGAGACTTTATTAGAAAAACTAATGAAAAATAATGATCTTCAAAAAATGGTACAAAAGCAACGATTAAGCAGTCCTCAATGAACTAAATACCTATCATCAAAGTAAAAATGTACAGAAGTTGAAAAAAGCTAGAAATGATGAAAATGTCTCGGACCAGCTTTCAAAAGTCCCCGCCAAAAAATTAAAATTTTCAAAAAGACCATTAATGGCGGGGATCTCTTTGTCCTTGACTTTGCTAAGCTTTAACTTTATACTTTTAATAATTATATACAAAAAGTACCCGTTATTTTACCTTAAGTCAATCTAATAACTATTTCGCGTGCAAGACACGTATAATTTTATGTCAAAAATATGAAACTTGCCGCTGTAACTAAAATGTCTCTTTTGTTAAAGGGGCACTGTCAAGGAATTTGGGTCTGAACCCAAACGTGTGTTTGCAAAGTGGAACACTTAAAACATTTGCAATTTTCCTACGAAGTACTTAACATGTGCCTTGAAACTATTTGCGGTTGTCTGTGGCTACGGATAACAAGGAGGGAATGGGTTGCAACTTGAAAAAGTTAGGTTAACTTTTTTCAAGTTTCGTCATTGTGTCCAAGAAAAATCGCCTTAAAATAATATTACTTCCTTTTCCTTCCAAGAAATAATTAGAAATCTACCTCTTTGTGTTAGACGGGCCGATTACGTAACAGAAAAAAGTACTTCCTCAAGATTTGAACATCTTATGACAAGAATTGCGTGACAGTGCCCCTTTAACTGCAGCCTCTGGAAACAGAACGCTCTCCTCTCGACTTAATTTAATATACTTATATAAATGGAAAGGAGACGACGAACAACTTCATTGCGTCTAAATAATTAACTCAGTGTACGCGCAAATAATCGATTAACTAACCGAACAGACCATATTCGTATTCTCGGTAATGAACTGGATCTAGCATGAAGTTGAGGCTCTTGCGGGAGAATACATTTACATATGAAAAGTTCCCCCGTTTCAGCCTCGTGTGCACGCTAGTTCCAGCTCATTACGGAGAATGCGAAAGGCGTCTAATATTAAAACGCCGCGCAAATTTACTGCACATTGACTCAAATCTTATAAATCAAGTTGGCCAGCAACATCGGTTAAAATTTATCAATAATTAATCCTTGGTAAAAGCAAAATTAGTTTTAGCTCCGCTTTATTTAAACCATATAAGCAACTTGTAAAGTTCAAATCATCACTGAAAATTGGACACGTTTTTTTTTCGGAAAGAGGGAACGACAACGCTTTGCGTGGATCGAACTAGTGGGGTATTTGACCGTATATTGTCTAAACCGTAGGGAAATTTAACCAGAATATTAAGGCGCCCATGCGCAGTACTTTGATAGTTTCATGAGATCATCGCGTTCTAAATCAACTGCTACATAGCGAGTCCCAGTGTGGCCTTCTTCAGGCGTTCTGTTTGTTGAGGACACATTGGGAAAAAAATGGCGCGAATGGGAATATCATCGTGAGGAGAAATGAGATGAAGGCGTACATGGGACAGCGGAAGACCGGGAAATTTCTCCCCGCTTCCCTCCTCCATCTCCCCTCCCACTGACCCGAAGTGCGACTCTTCCTTCGTCCCCACCGCCATTTGAAGGCCTGGAGCAGACAGGCTACTATATTTAGACTTGATCTCAAATGCTCTGATCAAGCCTGTGTGCAGTCGGCAGTTCCCTCCATCAAGCGACAGTCACTTGTGTCTTGTTCTTCTCTAGTTGTCTTCGGCTTCCAAAGCCTCCGCTTTTAGCGTGATGTGTTTTTGAAAGGCTGGTTTGTAATCTGCAAAGTCGATATCAGTTCCATACCTCATTCTGCGCACTTCTCTCCCGCGTAAAAGATCCTCCTGTTAAAATAATGATAACACAAAATTGTGAGTAATCCTGTATCTCTTCCAGACCTCTATTTTCATTGGTGCCTATGATCTGTAGCTTCTTTTTGTTATCAGGGCTGGGGGTATTGTTTGTGTTGTATCATCTATTGTTTCATCCTCCAATCACAGACCACTTCTCTGTGACAAGTGGTATAGAAGCCTCATCATCTACAAGGGCGATTTCCGGTGACGCCCTAATATTCTAAAACCGTGGACGAAAGAGAGCAGTGCGCTCGTACACAATTCCCTCTAATAGGATATCCAATAAAAATTTCCTTTCCTTTACAGGTGGGATTTTACGCTCTCTTGCTACTGAGTTCCTAGCAACGGAATGCGTAGTTTGGTATATGGTGTATGATAGCCCCTCTCCTTTCCCCTGGTCCAATGTTGCTTACCCTTGTGGGAGAGCAAGGAAGGCGCTCTGAACAGATACTGTTCCAACATTTGTGCCAGACTGTAGTTACAGGGCTTGCATTTTGGTCCCAATTTTCTAGTAACAAAGCAACGCTTCCGTTGCCCTTGTTGTAGTGTGAACGTTCTCCGTTTAAAACTTTGGATCATGCTCCCCCACTCAAAAATATGAAGGGGGGACAGCAGCTAGTACGGATAACTGTTTAGCTCATTAGACCTTATGTTTTGTATTTTCCCGTTCCCGCCATAGTCGCCATTACGTTCTTTCTACTTACGGTGGTTGGCTGTGATATCCAGGCTCTCCTTGGACTGTACATAATCGGTTGTGGTTTCTCATTAATGATTCCCAGAGCCGAAGCTGCGCGCAGTACAGATGACTTACGCACAGGTGCCACACCAGGCAGTGGAGCAGAAGAAGGCGACTTTGGAGAGAAACAGATGAAACTAGATGAAAGGGATTTGTCACGCAATCTTAGATTGTATCACGCAAACTTTTGTCATTAATAAGGATTTGCGTCAGAGACAGGAAGAGGGGCTGTGAAGCTTTGTCAAGCCGCGAGGCTACATGGGTCATACCATGCAGTGAGGTCAGCAGTGCGAGTAAGTAATATGAAGTGATGAAAATGACCCTCGCGCGAAATATGAAGAGAAATGTTGAAAATCCCAGGGAAATGGGAAGAGTGGAGACTTGTGCTTGATAACTCGTGTACGAGGACAAGGAGTGGCTTCCTGTCGGATGGACTCATGACGAGGAAAAAGAGAAGGTCTCTTCCGGTATACGAAGTTTTTGTTCCCTGTACACGAAGTTTTGGTTCAATAAATCGAGTTGATAAGGAAAATCGGCCACCGTGAAGGAATTCTGAAGGTGGTGTTTCTACGAAGGGCTAACTCAGTTAATAATAGAAAAATTCGTTTTCACACCCCACCGACGCAGTACAACAGTGTCTTCAACCAACTCTCATAAGCCATTTCTGGAAGCAAGCGCGAAGGGGAAAGACAACTTGCCACGGCTGCCCACAATCAAGGAATCTTTAAAAGCGAAATGAGCAGATACAGAGCTCTTATTAATACTCGTGCTGTCAGGGACTGCACGACCCCACAAGCTGCTGAGCTTTAATTTTTTATCGTGCTAAAATAAAGGCTGTCTGGCGCGAATAGCAAAAACAAACTAGACTATCGCTCGATTGTTGTGCTTTGTCTTTTTTCCTATACTATATTAAATATTAAGCTCATTGCGTAGCATCGTTAACCTTAACACGTGCGTTCTAATATACTGATAACTCACCTCTTCCTGTTTTTTATCAGCTCCCGTTTTTACACTGGGCATGTGCGTCCTTGATGTACCCGCTGACTTTGGAGTTTTCTTTCGCGGGCTTCCGCCACCTGGTATACAAATCAAAAGATTGTGCGAGGTTTAACAAAATATTGTATTTTCACTTTGCCAAGGCAAAACAAAGGCGTACATTTTCAAATGCAGCTACAAAGCAAATTGTAAATAGAACCCAGATACTCCCTTCCAGGGATGGTCAGAATGAACTCAACACAAACAAGGAAAAAACTGGCATTCAGAGATAGGCATTAATGTATTATGGATTAGCCTGTTCCAGGCTCTCAGATATTTGGGGCCAGCGAAGAGCGAAACACGAAACAACGAGCGAAGAACGTTCTCGCGCGGTCGACCCTGGAACAGGCTAATTATGGATACATCAGGTAGCCAGGCCTGTTAAATCGTTCCCCCTTCCCCCCAACACCCCTCTTCAAGAGAAAAGACGTAAAATGTCGAGCGCGCGTTCTCGCGAGGCAAAGCGTGCTTACAGGACTCCCAATCTCACCTTCCATTACCTAGCTCCAAGTATCCGAGTGTGTTTTTTTTAAGGTTTGCCGTAGGCTTTGTAGACAGGATTTACAACAAACAAATGCTTGGACTAGACCATGGTTTTCGTTGGCCCAGATTAAAATCCCCGCCCTTTCATTGTGTCCTTTCTACTGTATCCTGAAATTATGCCTTGCCTAATTGAATTACCGTAAAAGCTCTATTAAGCCCCCCGGGGGGGCTTATTGAATTTCAGGCCTCATTAACGGGGGGCTTATTTCAAATCTTAAACACGCCGTGTTTTCGTTTTCAAATAGTTTTTGTACAAAGCTCAAACAGCTGCAGTGAAACTTTATCATTTAATAAAGAGCAGCAAACAGTATTGTGTTTGAGTGTATATTTGTTTAAAAACAAATCACCTGGGCCGCATCAAGTGGATTTCGTAAGAGGGAATAGGAGGGACTAATTACAAAATCTCCTGTCCTAAGATGGGGGGACTTAATAGAGATGGGGGGCTAATTTAAGAAACCGACTTCCAAACTGGGGGGCTTATTAGAGAGGGGGGGGGGGTTAATAGAGACGGAGGGCTTAGTAGAGCTTTTACGGAAACAGAAACTGATACGACGTATCACCACCGCACAACTGAGTAATACTGGGTACGTTGCAAGAGAAGTTAAATAGAGAGAAGTTCCAAAGAGAAGTTCCAAAAAAACAAAGACGTCTGGGATGGGTCTTAAACACCGATACGACATCGCGATTTTATAGCAGACCATGGTGTTCGCGTGTGGTCTCAAAGGTGTTGACTTTAATAGGGGACAGGGGAGGTGTTCGATATTGGAAGTTTAACTGTTAACAGTTCCAAAGAAACTAATTATTAACCGGGTATTGTAATTTAAAAGCTCCGATGAAGGGTAACTGCTCCAAACATCAGCGATTTTCGAATCGACCAAACGACCATGCTTTAATTAAGACCTATTAACTTATTAATTAATTAATCGATAAAATTACGAGTGAAGGATATGTCACCTTATTAGGAATAGACAATATATCAATGGCTTTAAAATACACCTCAACGACCACCAAGATACAGTACTTTTTTTACATAGTGCAATTTTATTTTGGTAGTGCATCTACCTGTGAACATTCATTATCGCGCAAGGCAGTTTTTAAATTCTAAAATTATAAACAACTTCCTATGCTATGAATTTGAATTACAGCCAGTAGCAAAATTATTAAACCACACTGTTCGCTGAAACCACCCTTCACAACATGGTTCGAAGACAATTAATACGAATACGAATATGAATTAAATAACAAACACCACAGTTCGTGGCGGATAACGAAAAGCAGTTGTGCGCTATACTAGAGTCTATGTAAGAAACGTGTTCGTTACAGCTGTCGTTAACAAGTGTTTTTCTTGCAAAGTAGTCACGGAAAAATTAATGGTAAAAACCGAGAAATGTAAACACTTGAAATGAGAGGAAGCGGATCAGCTGTCAGACAGTTGAACTCAATTCAGTCACTGCTAAACTGAAATTGATACCGGTGTTGGTTTTGATCTCCACAATTGCCGTATTCTACTATCGTCGTTTTCTTGAATTCATTTCATCTCCATTCCTTATCGTTCTTTCTATTCATCATCCTATTCATTTCTATTCTATTCTATTCTATTCATCATCACACCGCCATCGCCATCATCATCGTCATCCCCAGGTCCTTCGTTGTCACCGTCTCCTTCGTTCCCAAGCCCTTCTCCATCACTGGATTGCGCTTTAGACTTGGACGGGGTGCAAATTTTCCTGGTGAAGCAAGAAGCACATGCGTCACTGCTACGTCACGGGCCTAGGGAGCCTCACTTGCGCGCTTCGTCCACATTGGCTTGTCGTCTTCCATACTAACTTGGCTGCCGTAAAAATGTCCGTGAAGTATGCTAGATAGCACGTACAAAATTGGCACGTTTTGTGTCAACTAGGACTTGGCAAAGACAAACTGCTATTTATCTTTTGAGCGAAAAAGCAGGTGAAGCGAAAAGCGTACAAGACGACAAAGCAACGCAGATAAAAGCAACACAAAGACAAAGCGAGTACAAGCGATTATTACAGCGCATAGCGACTTTCTAACAAGGACAAGCATCAAGGGAGCTTGCAGTTGTGAAGACAACTGTGAAACCGCGTCCACAGTAGGAGTTAATTGTAATCAGAGTAAGCAGAATGGCAAAACACACGATCAACCATTGATCATCAGCCATTTAGAAAATGCCATTCATTAGCGATGAGTTTTGGAAGAACCAGCTGACTATGCTATTTCGAAGGAAAAGGACAAGCAAGTGTTTTCATGCAGTCTTATGAAAAATAACAATTGTCAGTTTTTAACTAACTAAATAACTAACTGACTAAATAAATAAATAAATAAATAAATAAATAAATAAATAATGAATGAATGAATGAATGAATGAATGAATGAATGAATGAATGAATGAATGAATGAATGAATAAACGACTTTGAAGTGGCTATACGACTGGTGTATTTCAACTATGAGGTAAGACTACCAGATAACGTTCGGAAAATTAGCCAGCGCTGTTAAAGAAAACTGCACGAGAGAAAGCGTTGGAAATGGAACTAAGAGATGAATAAGCGACGAGAAAAACATGAACCGAGATGAAAAGCTGACGTTTGCAGAGTTACCCCTTCGTCGAAAAGAATCGGACTTAAATGTGGAGCTAATACTTCAGGCTTAAAAACAACTGGATAAAACGACATGGAAGCTTCAAGAAGTAGTTATTAAAAGGAAAGCGACTGTAAAGCAACGTTTTGAAATCAGCTCATTTGTGATTTCGTATCTACGATAAAACGCATGCAGTGGCAAAAGCACACATGCAAATTCTCCCGTGAACACTCAGTAGAATGTCAACTGTCGAGTAATGGATATAATCAGCTTGTTGCTATTCTCACAGATGCATCCGCCAAGTTATTAGTACTGCGAAGATTAGAAGAATTCAGGAATAAATAAGAAGAAATGAGACGTGCCTTTGCAAAGTAAGCTAAGGTCAGACAACGGTACCTCACAAATGAATGTACCAAAGTAAGCTGAAAGCCACTCGTAAGGCCACGTGGTAGCGTAAGACCATGCTCACTCCGTTAACTTATGACGAAAGCAGTGTCTTCAGTCTTCATGAAAGACTTCTTCATGTGTCTTCATGCAATATGGGCTCGAATAAGACATTGCAGTGCGTGAATTCAATTACCCAATTCAGATTCAGTCACTGAGATTCAGCATGTCTGATTCATAATAAACAGTGGTACGTCTTTTATAAATAGCAGAACTGTGTCTCTTCAGTGTCAACGCGTCATCATTTATACCAATCTCGGCGCTTTCTCTTCCATAAAGATATTCAAACCAGAAGGCCCTCTTAGGTGTCGCAGAAAGACCCCGATAGTAAAGGTACATAGAACTAGAACAGGACACAGGACTGAGTGCATTGCACGACTCCTCGTCCGAGCTACTCCCCGATAAAGTCCCTTGTATGCTCTTAGTGAGATTTGAGGTAGGTAGAAAGGAAAGCATGAAGCCTTGAGAGACACAAAGAAAAGAAAAGAAAACAAGAGAAGTGTTAGATATTAATGTATAGAATACATATAGAATACCAAACGTAAGATATGTAGCGTACAGACAATAAATAAAGGTATTAGGTAGACTGACGTCATCTCAGTCAACAAGACGCATGGGAACAAAAACAGAGAATTAAAATGAAATGTGAGAATTAGAAAGGACAAGAAGCTACTGATCGAGTCTGACTAACAGTACTAAGCGAAATGAAACTTACGTGAGATAAGTACTCTAAATTCCAAACCTTGTGTGTGTACACAACATCTTATTTTAATTTGGATTTCATCCGGCAATATGAATGTTGTTATCCTCATGTTGTGTACAATAATTTAGCAACCACGTCACGTCACGAAATCCACGATGGCTGAAAGTGGGAAAATTTGAAAGCCGCGAAAATACGCGACAATCAATTCCTGTTGTCTCTGATACTGAGGTACCATTTCAGTCTATTAATTTCGGCAGAAAATAAAATTAGACGGTGTTTCTACCTGTTTTAAATGAGTTGATGTCAAAAGAGGAGGCTCCTTTTAACGCCCGATCCACACGAAAGAGTTTTGGTTAGAAAATGGAAACAAATATGCCTCGACTGAAAACACAACCTCTGAAAGCGTGTCTGCATGTGTTGACGGGATCTCAGTCATTACGAGAACAAGGGTGCGTTAGACTTATTTCTCAGTGAGGGACTGAATCCAACAAACTTTGCAAAGGTCCCCACACAAAACTGATTTTTACGTACGCTTCTTTTTATCCACTGGGGGCGGTATTTCATCCCATCTTTTCTGCACAATGGCGACTACCCGCGGATCAGCATATGCTTTGGCCACGTCTAGGGCAGTGTGTCCTTTCTTGTTTTCTAACTGAACTTTTGCACTGAAAACAAAGACAAAAAATAAACTTGGTTTGAAAATAACTCAGTAAGGTGTTGTAACCCTGAAAAAACAAAATGAAGAATGATTTGTGCTTGTGAAGCTCAAAGAGCCGCATCTTTGCTTTGAAAGCATTTTTAATGCATTACTCTTTTCTAATCGGGCAAACCTTCAACATTTGAGAGTGTCACTGTGTCGTCACTGTGTCACTGTCCGGAGTCCGTCATGCAAGTCTTAAAGGAGTACGGTCACGATATTTTGGGTCATCAAAAACAGAGGCATATAAAAATGCCTTTCACTGTAGAACAATTAGAGACTGGAACGCATTACCAAATCATTTTCTAGACATAAAAATCTCAAAGAATTTTAAAGCAGCAATTAATAGAAATATTTAAAGGGAACATTTTATTTATTTATTATTTATTTATATATTTATTTATATATTTATTTATTTATTTTAATTAATGATTAATCTTTTTACCAATATTGTACATAGACAAATCTTTTTTAATATTATTATCTATTTTATTATTACTTTCATTTTGCTATAGTCTATTGGTGATGGGCCTTCCCTTTAATACTCTTAAATAAAATGTAGATGTAGATGTCATTATAAGAGAGATGAAAAATGTACTTAAATAATGCGAAACAGTGAAATAACAAATTTTCAGGAAGATAAGCACCAAAGAGACAAGAGTAGATGCAAACATGTCGAGGATGGTGAAGGATGAAGAAGATTGAAACGGATTACAAATTACCTTTTTGAAAAGTGTACTAAATTTTTCAAAAAGGTAATTTGTAATCCGTTTCAATCTCTTCCATCCTTCACCATCCATGACATATTTGCATTTATTCGTCTCTTTGGTGCTTATCTTCCCTGAAAATTCGTTATTTCACTCTTTCGCATTATTTAAGTAGATTTTTTTATCTCTCTTATAATGACCCAAAATATTGTGACCGTGCTCCTTTAAGACAGACTGCCGGTAGTCCCTTTCTGGGTAGTCGATGAGCAATCCATCAACACCACAGTGAGCAACAGTTTGGTGAGACTGTAACTCCCCTCGGCGCATTCACTTCAGGTTTTACCAGTCTTGCTGCGCTATGGGCCATTTTCTAAACGAGTAAGGGCCTGGGAACGAATCCAAACTTCATTGAAAATCAATGAAATTGAACAAATCGATTCTCACATGAAAGGGTATCTCAAAATATGCAGTTTCACCAAGTTTGAGTATGTTTGGTTGAAAAGCCGCCAGATAACATGCCTTTAAAACTTAAAAAAAATCCCATACAAATGCCTCTATTTCGGAAAGTGTGTCCCTCCAAACCATACAGTCTCTAATTTTCACAACGCATTTTTTTCAGCTCCAATTCATCTGAACAGCATCAAAGTTGGCTAGGTGACCTTTTTTGAGATGCTCTTTCGTGTAGTGGACACAATTTTTTCCAATTGATAAATTTTAAAACCTCGTTCCCAGGCCCTTACTCATTTAGAAAATGGCCCATTGGCATGCGCTCCCCACCATCCAGAAAGCGACTGCTGGCAGTCATTCAGTCTTAAGAGCAGATAATGGTAGAAAGTTGAATTTACGTTTCAAAGCCTGGAAGTTTCTGTTGGAAAATGAAAGATGTAAACAACAAATTCAAACCAACCCCTTAGATATGAGCAGCTCCACAACTGCTTCTCTTGAGCTCTCGATCGCTCTCATCAGTGGTGTACCCCCATTGATGGTCTGCGCATCAATCTCTGCTCCACGATCAAGCAGGAGCTGAACAAGATCCACTTGTCCTGAATGGCATGCATGATGGAGTGCACTCCACTTGAAGTTATCTTTAGCATTGATCTCAGCACTGAAATCAAAAGCACATTCCTTATAGCATTGACAATAGAGCAGTTGGCCGGTGCTCTTGGCCGTTTCAAACAACACAAACACCACCACCACCCACAACAACAAAGGCTTATTTCATTATCAGTAAAATGATAGTGACAAACATTTCAAGATATGCATTCTTCCAAGTATTGGGGCAACTTTAAGTTAACCTAAAAATTGTTTATTAGAAAATCACACAGTGTATAGCCTGTTCCAGGCTCTCAGATATTTGGGGGAAGAAGACAAGAATGAGTGAAGAAAATTTAGCAGGGCCAAGGTAGGGAAAGGACAAAGCCTCCCCCAGCCCCCATGCAATTTTCTTCCTTTGTTCTTTGCTCGTTGTTTTGTGTTTCGCTCTTTGCTACACAATGTAAGACTAAAACAAGCTAACCCACAAAGAGCTAAACCTTTTGTCATGGCAGGTTCATGAAGAGATTGTCCAGAAATAGGTGATGAATAAAGTAAGTAAGAAGAGGGAAAACAGATGTCACCCATAACTTTTAAAAACAGAGCATACATAACATTTTTGCCAGATACCATATAGCTGCTTGAACAACTACTGTTCTGTGTCAAAAGATGGAAGCATGGGGATGACATGACAAATATTTTGCAGGACAATTTATACTCACAAACAAATCTTATATCTGCAGAAGGTCTGTGAGAATTTGAAAAATGTTTCTGCAAATCCTCATCATAACTGAAAGTTCTGATTCCCTAAATGCCTCCTTGATTTTTAACCCTGGGGGGAGGGGGACAATACCAGAAAAATTGGGTAGGGGTGTCGGCCCACTTCTTGAAACCCTTACCCTATTTCAGACCAAAATCTGTGATTTTCCCTACCCTATTTCAGACTTGACCAAAAATTCGATACTCTATTTCAGACCTATGTCATGTACACAGTTGGCGTAAACATAATTAAAAGACAAAAAAGGGCTTTTGTTGATGGTCTTATTGCCTAAAGATGAAGAAGAAGCTTCTTCTAAAAAACATACCCAATTGATACCCTATTTCAGACCATACCCTTTGGGGCTGCACATACCTTCATAGCCAATATAAGGCAGTACCGCCCCCTGGGTGTTTAACCAGGTAACATAAGCACGTAGCAGGGTTTTCCTTTTCGGCCGGTGACCGGCGATTTTTGCCGCCTGTGAACAGCTCAGTCGCCGGCAATTGTGCAATAAAGAATCCTGGCTGTCAATAATTTTTTTGGTCTTAAAACAAAATAATGCACTAACACACCCACTATTCTCCCCCTGCTTTGCTTAAGTCGACTGCAACTTCATTTGAAAAGGTAAACGCTGATGTAGAGCAGTAAAAAGCATTGTAAATTGTCTCACCCAATCTGTAATAAATATGCAGCAACCCTGATATTTCCATGAGCGCAGGCAGCCATTAATGGAGTCTTGTAATATTTGTCTCGTTGATCTACAGATACTCCTCGGGCAAATGCTGACTTTAACGTCTCTAAATCTCCTACTTTAGCAGCATCACTAATGTTCATGTAAGTAATATCTGTGGAACGACAGCAGAAAGTATTTAACAATGTGTATTTAGACATTTTTTACAACATCCAAATTTCATACAAAGTAAACATATTCTCAAATGAAGAATGACCCTTGCAGTTGTGAGATCCTCACAACTGTGATGATCATTCTTCATTTGATTTCATTTCTGCAGTTCATATATGATTTATTTCATATATCATTCACACTCTTCTCTTTCATGGGAACATATGAACCCACAATTGACCTGCTCCCAGCGTCAGTGGCTTCATAGCTTTAGAGCATTGCACCAGTATTGCGAGGTCACAGGTTCAAACCCTGTTGAAGGCCTGATTTTTTTTTTTCAGGCTTCTTTTCACAATAATTATTGCATACATTGCATTCACAACTGCGAGGATCATTCTTCATTTGGTTTCATTTCCACAGTTCACATATGATTTATTTGACACATAGTTACATCATTCGCACTAAGCATATTCTCTTGTTTGGAGTGTAGGCAGACTGTGGTATGCATGGTGATGACTAACCTGGAAAATTAAGATACCACGAAGAGTCATCTTGTATTGGATGTGATGGAGGATTGTCACGATCAAATCTTGTGTTGTCTGTAAAGTGCTAAAAAACAACCAAAACAACCAACTTATTTAGTAATATCAAATGAAAATGGCCTAGCAATACCTATGTTATTGGTTCAAAATTAGAGAAATGTACGCAAACCAGAAAGACGTATGAATTCACATACATGTACCAACACGGTGCAGCAACGTACGTACCACATATCTCTCTACAAAGTCTGCTGGTGGGCCTCCATGTCTTGTGCGTGGTCCATCTGGTGCTGTACAAATGGGAAGAGGAATTTTTGTCTTTCCCTGCAACAATAAATAGATAAATATAAATATAAATAAATACATTGTAATTAAATAAATGAAAAATAAATAAATAAATAAATAAATAAATAAATGGCCATCAGACTTAGACCAATCAGTTTATCATAAGAAGGAATGAAATTTCATCCAAAATGTGTACACTGAACCCAATTACAAAAAGTTGTGACCTTCTTGACAATAATTTCCTGCCTGCTGGTTCTACAGAAATTTGATAGCCTATTAATTTTAAGCCACGTGTGCAAGACAACTGTGTGGAACCTGAAATTTGCAAGTATAACTGTGATTCGGTTGGCTAAACTATCCCTTTCTATCTACCCTGAGATGATGTGGTGAGTAGTGTATAGCCACATTAGCCGTACAGTAGAACTTCTCATCTGAAACTGAAATCTAGATAAAACAAATAATATTATTGCTATTGAATTCTGTCATGTATGCTTGTATGGTTGATACAGGATGTGCTATCTGTGGTATAAACCTAATATACAATGTCATAGTTAATTATGAGCAAAATTATACTTACCTTCTTTTTCTTTCCCTTCTTTCCACCACCTTTCTTTTTCTTTTTCTACAACGTAGAGATGCAAGGGCTTTTAATGCCATTTTCATAAAGAGAAGTCCACAATTTCAGCAATTTCAAGTGAAATGTAGCCAATAAAACAATCAATCACAAACAGAGCAAGAAATATATTACCTTTCCAAGAACTACCATAAATTGCTGGAAAAGAAAGACAACAATATTTTATGAATATCAAATAGAATGCACCATAACCATCAAAACAAGCATGCAGTGTAGTTGAATGCACATGCAAGTTTCACTTTGGTGGGAAATCCTGCAATTCAGTGTGCACAAAAATGTATTAAAGGAAGTAGTGTGCGATCATAAATGAGCAACTGTACAAAAAATTTCAAGTTATTAATGAAAACACTAAAAAAGTGCAGTTCTTACAAACCTTAGTAATGAACTTTTTACAGGTTGTAAACAATGCATAATCTACAGCGTCCTCTTTGTTTGGGTCATGCATCTGTGCCAGCTTATTTAAATCTTCTACTTCCATGGGACAATCTATGGACCAACAAAACAAGAAAAACGTACATGTAGGCATTCATTCATTAATTAACGAACACTGTTCATGTATGCTCTGTGACAGTTGACAAATTTATTTTCAATTGACAATTTTTATGTCTTATTATAGCTTAAATTACTGTAGTTTTAATTAGTATATTTCTAGGTAATTCTCATTATATACATTTTGAATTTTTTCATTCTTAATATACTGTGTCCCCAATTAGCTCCTTGTCACTTAGGAGCTAGATTAATTCAACACACTAATAAAGTTTCATCATCATCATCATCATATAACAGAGGAAACCAAATGTATCAACACCCCTTGGATATTGTGAGCTGGGACCACTCTACACTCAAGTACAAAATTAACTTGACAAAGAAGGTACAGTTTACTGATCAACTTACTTATCGTCTGTAGACA
>JAEMWC010000733.1:97500-125000 GCA_016490735.1 Pachyseris speciosa
AACACAAAAAGAAGGTTACTGAGGAAGGTTCTTGAGGCATAAGGTTATGAACATATGTGGGCAGCATGTGGATTTAGGAAGTGACTTGACTCATTAAAATCAGTACACTAAAACCTGACCCTGTGAGCTTCAGACTTACTCTAATGGCATATGGCTCTCCTGTTCGGCTGCCCCCTTTGGCCAGCTTTGCTGACTGTTTCTCAGCCTTGCGGCATTCCTTCAGAGCCTCCTTATGATCATTATCCTTTGCCAATAATCTGGGTGTTTTCCCTTCTTTGTTCTTTAACATTGATGGGCAGCCTATTAACAAGAAGCAGATTAGACAAAGTCACTTCAACTTCAGGAGGACACAAGGATATGGATTTTCTGTGAAAAAGTTTTAGGAGAATGCAAATGAATGAATTGTGCAACATTAGTCTTAAAGAAATTATGCCGCAAACAGAGTGACCTCTCACTGAGCCAGTCCCTTCCATTAGGATATTTACGTGATAGAGGGTAAAAGACATGTTGCCTTTCTCACAGCACCCCTCAAGGCAAAGCGCACTCAATAAACAATGACTATAGCTGAACTTGAGCTAACCTCTTTGTGCCAGAAATTTGCATATTGGTCCAAATCCCTGCTGTGCGGCATAATGCAGAGGAGTGTTACCATCTAAAGCAACTTTACCAAGATCAGCGCCATAAGCTGCCAGCACCCTGATTACTTCAAAGTGACCATTCAGAGCAGCTCTAGAAAAGAGGTCATTTTAAAACAACAACTTTTAGTACTTCTATTATTATTTAAATATTGTGTTTTGCCGAGACCTGGTATAATGCATGTATATACACGTCACTGCTATGCATCAGAAAGTGATAGCTGGGTGGTGATGAGGGTTTAGGATTGCAGAGAGTGATGAAAGCACCTAAGAGTGACAGACAAGGAAAATGGGATTCAAGCTGTTAATTAATGGGAAAACAAGAGGTGAGGGAGAATTCATAGGTGGGAATAATTATCATTTAAGGTTCAAGGGTAAAGTTAGAGGTCAGGAATAGATCGGCAATTATTGCTACGTTAATTGATTAGTGTATTAAAGGGCATACTTTTATGGTATTAATGTTGTAGTTCAATTTTATCCTTTGTTCAATTTCTATTTTCTTTTGTTCTTGTTTATGGTAATGTATGATAATGAGTGCAAAACAAAGAAAAATAAAAATTGAACCAAGGATAAAATTGAACCACAACATTAATACTGGTGGTTTTGCTCACCTATGTGCCGCATGGTTATTTTCACTGTCCACAGCATCAAAATCAGCGCCAGCCTCCAACACCTCCCTAACACACCCTACACTTCCAGCAGCACAAGCAGCATGAAGAGGCGTTTGGCCAGTAGTCTAACAGGCATGACATAAAAACGTAACATTTAATAGCTACATGACAAAAAATATATATATTTGCAGATGGTATCAACAGTCTGTAGTTCACATGAGAATGAATATATGAAAATCATATATTTGAACTGCGGATTAATGATCATCACAGTTATTATTTTCACTGCTGCTTGCGTAGTGTTCATAACTGTGATGATCAGTCTCGTATTTAATCATTAATCCGCAGTTCAAATATATGATTTTCATATATTCATTCTCACATATTCACCACTCATGGGGATTATTACAAACCAAAAAAAACGACCAGCTCCCAGATGGCTTGTTAGCTCAGTTGGTAGAGCGCTGTACCGGTATTGCAGAGGTCGTGGGTTCGAATCCCATACGAGCCTGACTTTTTTTCAGGCTTTATTTTCACTACTGCTTAAGTAGTGTTCATAACTGCGATGATCAGTCACGTATTTAGTCTGTAGTTCCTTGCAACAAAGCAAGTTATAAGGATTTGACACGAAGAGGGCACAGCAAATTTTTAAACTGCAATAAATGTGGAGTAAATAAATCAAGTGAGCAGGACATTTATTTATTTATTAAAATAATATTATTGCTAAATTAACTGCAGACAATAACATCTCTGTCAACAAGCAAGACACAAAAAATAACCCTGAGAATTTTAACATAAATTTAACTATTTTTAATTTTGTAATAAAACAACTTACCGCATGAACACTATTGGGGTCTGCTCCAGCAGTAAGAAGTGCAGCAACGATGTCGTCAAGTCCAGCTTCAGCAGCTACTAATAATAAAGGCTGGCCTTCTTTGTTCTGGATAAGAGGATGGAGATGAAAGATCAGTACTCACTGTCTTGAAATGGGGACACCTCAAGTATTTCATCTGGTTTTAGAGTCATATAATGATTCCCTGGCATAAAACAATTATAATCGAAGGGCTGGGGGCATAAACTGCCTATGTGGAGTTTTAGGTGTTTTTTTTGCATACGTTATTTCTTGAAAACGAAAAAGAAATCGGTGAAAAAAAATACGGGACAATGTTTTTGAATCAAAATGCAGTTCACATGCAAAAATTTGGACAAATCCAAGCGAACTAAAAAAACGGCCGAAAATTACACATAGGCAGTTTATGTCCCCAGCCCTTCATATGTCTGCCATATTAACATGCATGAAGCAATGCCCAAGGGTATTCTTTATTTGAAAACTTAGCGCCAAATGCTCGTAACTGAAGGGTAAAACTGAAACTGGACATGAAATGATTGACAGGTAGAAAGGATTGTTCCATAGTGTGACGTAGACTAAAAGTTTTGGCGGTTAAAACATTGGTACTTACGCAATGTGTCTGCCGAAGCTCCCAACTAGATCCGCGCTAGCTTGTTTGGTTTAATTGAATTATGTCAATTTGCCTGTTCGCTTGGTGATCAAAGGACATCATGAAGTCTTTAGATCCACAAGTCTAACACAGCTGAAAGAAGCCAGTCGTGTTTTCTCTGCTTGCCAAACCATGAAGAGAGAGATTAATTTGACTCTCCGGTTTGGGAGTACAGATTAAGAGCCAGGCAGAAAAAAAAAACTCTGAAAACATCTCTGGTCTCAAAAGCGGCTCGGTTTTGCTAGTCTTGGTCCATTTCTGAAAGGTTACCGTGCTAGAATTTCCGAAAAGGAGAGGTGTTTTTGGAGTTTTAGGGCAAAAAAGTCAGTGATGTTTGCAGAGTGTCTTTCGCTCGCGGAGGGCATAACATTCCCACAATTCATTGCGGCCGAAGTAGGCGCTGTCTCGCGGGCCATCGAAGCCGTGAAACAGTTCGTCAAAATTCGGAAACATTACGGAGAATTCATCCGAGAGAGGGAAGTCAGCATGACGAGAAGTCCATCCGTTTTCGATGACTATCTTGAAAACAATCCAGGGAAAAGTTGCATGGGCGCGCGTGGAAAATATTACTCATGGTTGGTCGTCAAGTTGTTAATTGTAAACACAGGGAGACATGCTGCCGAATTTCAACATATAAATAAGTTTTGCGTCAATCAACTCGGTTATTTTGATTTTATGGAGGCTTGTAAACATCAGCAAAATGTATTTTCAAGCGAGATAAACACCAGCAAAAACGTATTTGCACGCGAGACATTTTAACAAGTCGTTGTGTTACGCATCAGACGATACGGACTAAATTTCACATCTAATGCAAATATTAATTTTACGTCTTGAAGCCAACAAAACTAGTTAAGTATTTTGTTCCAGTTTTTTCACTGTCGTCATTTAAGTTGATTTGTGATACGAATTTCATTCCACTGGTTCCATTTGATGACGAAAATGAAACCTTCAAAATCGTTTCAATAATGACCAAAGCACGCGAAGCTCCAGTCAAATCTCTGTTTCGAAGCTGAAACCGACGGGAAACAGCTCACTCTTTTAACTCTTAATTTTTCCCTTGAACATCGTTAACTCAAATTTTCGGTGTTGCTCACGAACAGAAGTTGTTGGTAGTGGCCAAAAGCTATCTTCAAATAAAAACAGCCTTCTTTAATATTTTATTCTATTTCTCAGCCGACAGCAAGCTTTTTAAGCACTGAGTTAGAATCAAATCCGATCCTGCTGTATGCCGTTTTCAACCAAAACACCCTCTTCAAAACTTTACTTACATCGGCCAAAGCCTTCCCGAAAGAATTAAGAATCAACCAAGAAACCTGTGCGCTCTTTTCATTTCGGAGGAACCAAGAAACCAAGAAACCTGTGCGAGACTCAAAATACGCCGCTTACTTTAACGTTAACGTTTGCAATGCCCTAGGCCGAACCCTATCCCTAGCTCTAACCCTAACCGTAACCCTAAACCTAGCTCTAACCCTAACCCTAGGTAACTCTAAACTTAACAATAACCCTAAATCTTTTGAGTGCTGTTTTCAAGTTGGACAAAATCTACACGCGCTGGCTTAAGGTTAACCAAGGTTGCTGTGTGCTGTTTTTAAGTCAACCCAGAATGTTGCACACTGTTTTCCAGCTAAGGAAGCTTCTTGAGCACTATCAGTAAGCAAAACACTGGTAATAAGTGCTGCATTTAAAAAAGTCGACCATTTCCAAGTCGGATGGGCATCTTGTGGGCTGTTTATGAGTCAAAAAGGCACATTGCGCATAAAGAATACCCTTGGGCATTGCTTCATGCATGTTAATAAGGCAGACATATGAAGGGCTGGGGGCATAAACTGCCTATGTGGAGTTTTAGGTGTTTTTTTTGCATACGTTATTTCTTGAAAATGAAAAAGAAATCGGTGAAAAAAAATACGGGACAATGTTTTTGAATCAAAGTGCAGTTCACATGCAAAAATTTGGACAAATCCAAGCGAACTAAAAAAACGGCCAAAAATTACACATAGGCAGTTTATGCCCCCAGCCCTTCAATTATAGTCATTTCATTTAACATGGCCAACCATGTGAGAAATAAAAATACTACTAACATTAAATGAAGGGCTGAGAGCATAAACTGCCTATGTGTAATGTTAGGTCGTTTTGCGATTTTCCTTGGAAATTAAACAAAGTTTTGCATGTGACTTGCAAGCAATTCGATTCAAAAAAATTTTCCGGTATTTTTATTCACTGATTTTTGTTTCATTTCCGAGCAAAATCGAAAAATGACCTAAAATTACACATAGGCAGTTTATGCTCTCAGCCCTTCAAATAATAATTAAAAATTAATAAGTATGCGTGTATTCAACTATTGCCTTGAAGATGCCTTAGTAATATATACAGACTGTTGTTATGGACATAAAGTTGAAGTCTCAAAGATTTACGGTCAATAATCCATGTTGTTACAGGCTATCTCTACTACAGATATTTGCAGCGTGGTCCCAAACAAGTCCAACTGTGAGAGTTAACAAAATTGTGAAATCCACAAATACATGTAAGTTAAGTTGAGAATATTAACACTGCTTTATGGACACTTTCTTATTACTCGGGATACTGTAAGTATACCGAGTTATAAAATGTGTCAGATTTCAGTCTTTTTTTTTATTTTTTTATTTTTTTTTTCCTGTGCAGCAAAATGCACAATACAATTACGTTCCGGTGTTTGGATTGGCCAATGCACAATAGCAGGCACGTGGTGGTGTGTTCATTGGTTAAAGCAAACCACATAGTCCAAAGGTCGACAGGCTAACATCACGCGACGGTTGTTTACCAGTTATGCAAATTCATTGTGTTTGAGTTGTGAAGCTAGATATTTTAAGAGAGCACAGTCTGTCCCGTGAAAAGGTTTGCCAAGTGTTAAGAAAAAGTTGGAAGCCTCGCACGTGTACGAAATCGAATGCTGTGATAGAAAAATTACAGATTTGCACAAAGTTGTTTTCGTAATGTGATACCTTCCATTTAATACGTGACCGCAAGTGAACACTCAAGGTTAAATGATCCACTTCGACCGCGGAACAAATTTTCCTGCACATATCTTTGTAAAGTTGTGAAACTGGATTTTAATACAGTACAGACTGTCCGTGTGAAAAGGTTTGCCGAATTTAAGACAAGGTTGGAAGCCTCGCACGTGCTGTGAGTATCGACTCGAATTAGAACGTTGTGACAGTTCTATATTTAGATAATCGCAAAGTTGTTTTGATGTAATTTGATCCGGATTATACTACAACTCAATCGCTGTGCCAGATCTATATTTAGAGACAAGTTTGCGAATTTTTGGTTTTCACGTGCGTCAGGAAAAAAACCTCAAATTAAACATTTACATTTTTTACCTTCATCAGGTAAATGACATTTAAGCCAAGTAACACGCTTTGTTTTGAAAATAGAGCAGTTTGAATTTCAAGTGCTTTTTACAATGCGCCACATCTGGACATGTCACATACACTGAAACGATTCGCCTTGTGTTTTCAAGTTTGTTTTCAAGCTTCGCAGAGAGAAAAAACTCCAGATGTTGCCACTTAATCTAGAAGTAAACAACAACAGCTGACAAGGAATATGGAAGGCAACTCTCAAAACGGTTTAACGAGCTTTGCTCGAACGTGAACAAAAAGGTCTTACGTGAACCCAAAAGCAAACCATTAGCCGGATAGTTTCGAGAATCAGAAAGCGTGCGTCAGGCTTTTGGAACAAAAAAGTATCCCGAGTTAACGCTCATAGAGCGTCTTGTTAAAGATAATAAATCACAATTTCTACTGATCAGACTGTCTGTGTGCGAGAGAGAAAGTATACTAGCTTTCTGTCAGAAAGCTAGTCAAGACAAGTATACTTTCTCTCTCACACACATTGGACTGCTCACTGGTAACACACAGTGTATGTGAAAGTTCACACAGACTATGGACATTTTATTCCAACAGGCAGATGTTGCAAAATAAGAAAAGATTTCAAGGGAAACAGTGCTCCAGATAAGAGGGGGGTCTCAGGTCAAAAACCCTGCAAGGTTAGCTTTATGACCCAACAAATTTGTAGAAAGTTTATAATGGTTTAGTGGGTGCAGTGGGAATTCGACCCGATGGAATTCCTAGTTGACACCCTGCCTTACAAACTTATCTGGAACCCTGGGGAAAGATACGTTGTGAAACTTACCACATAATTAACACTTGCACCATGTTTCAAGGCAATCTGTAGACATTCCAGGTGACGTTTGGTGGGCTGGATACAGTAGAACAGAATTCCTTTCCCTTCATTATCTCTTACTAAAAGAGATGGAAAAATTTTACTGAGACCTCTTATCAAAAATTATGGTGTTATGCAAAAAAATTGTTGTAATATTCAAAACAGATAAATGGATTTAGGTAAAAAGACTGGATCAAAAGCATAATGATTATTGTCCGTAAGGGCCTATCCACACTAGCAGACAAAATGCCAACTGTCTGTGACAAAATCCAGGGACAAATTAGGTCGTAACAATTTTTGTCTCGTCCATGGTATCCGTATTCAAAAGATCAAAGCCGTGATATTCTGTCAACACTCAAAAATTAGAGCTCTCATATTATGTTTCATTATCATTTTTCGTACACTCCAAAACATCGATGCGGTGGAGCCAAGACAAATGTCATTACTTGTTGCAAGCCTCTTTCTTTTAGTAAATCTTGCCCAAATTGCGGAGTTTTGCATTGCTTTGCTCTGTGATTGGCCAGCAAAACTTGCGTGACTTTCTCAACCAATATGCGACTTGCACACACGTTAATTTTTTACTGATAATTAAGAAAGATTTTACTTAATATCAATAATAATTATTTTCTTACTTGTCAAGTTTGTATCTGCCTCTGTCAAGAGAGTCAAAGCCTGCACATGACCAAACTCTGCTGCACGCATGGCAGGACTCCGCCCTTTCAGGTCTATCATGTTTGGACTTGCACCAAGATCAAGAAGAAAAGTGATCATCTTCTCATTATTCTTACATGCAGCCAGATGGAGTCCTGTCTCACCATTATCTGGTTCTGTGTTCCAAGGCAAATTATTACCATCACAAATTTTACTGTAAGTTGCAATAAGTTCTTAAATACATGTACCTAGGTATTGCGCACCTACCAAACAAGGAGTGGAGGCTAATAGAACCTTCCACATTTTTTTAACTTTTGATTTTGACCAGGTAGTGAAAATCTATCGACACTACTAGAAAGAGAACCTAAAAATTAGTAAAATGGCCAAGTTTGAGTCACACATTGTAAAATAGTGGAAATATGTTTCTATAAAGTTGGGAGTTTTGCAGATGTTTGTATGCTGGGGGTAACTTTGTGCCCCCCCGCCCCCAGCCCCCAAATTTCTCCCAAACTTGGCAATTTAATACTAATTCTTAGGTACTCTTTCCAGTTGTGTCAGCAGATTTTCATTATATAGGAAAATTATCAAAAGTTGGAAGAAAATGTGGAAGGGTCTATTGTAATAAGATCCAACTCTTCTGTGGGACTCTTAAAGTGCACCTGAATTGAAAATTAACTGCCAATTTTTTTACGTTTTTAGATAGCTTATAATCCCCGTATTTCATTTTCAGTCATTTCCCTCCTTCTTGTGACAAGGATTCACCATTTGTAGGGGTTCAAAAATTCCTGCCCTGGCCTGAAATTTGAGACATTTTGCATGCAGCCCAAAAGTCTCTGTGACGTCATTCGTGTGTAATGTTCAAGCATGAAACATATCTGAGAAGGCGAAAAAGCTTAAATTTGGAAAGTTTTGCACAGCTGGCGGCCCCGGTAGTCAATCTTGGTAGTTTTCCGACGTTTATTATTCCATGGAACTCTCAAAAAAGAGAGTGATGTACTCCACTGTTTACACACGAATGACGTCATGACTATTCACCAGGCTCCAGATCTTTGTCTAGAATTTTAGCGAGAAAGGCCCAACTTTCGCTGCATTTTAAAATAAGTTCCTGCTAATTTTAGTAAATTATTTTCCCCTCAAAATGTTTCTTAAAACACCAATTTTCATATTGGAGAAATAAAACTGGCTTTGAAATTTCGATTCATGTACACTTTAATCAAACACCCACTTGGAATTAATAGGTGTTTGACTTTGACAGGGAAGATACTATGTTACTAATGTGATTTTTTTGTATGTGCACTTACAAAGAAAAGTTTGGACTTCCTATTAGTCACCTTTTTAGGTTTCATTGGCTTGTGTGTAACTTTTCTTTTTTTTTTTTTAATTGGGATCAGGTTTGTCAGGCTTAAATAAAGTTTTGTCCGATTAACTACAAGTTTGTCCCAACCAAGGCATTTGGCATTTTGTGCAGTCACAAAGACAGATGCTTCCTAAACCAAGGGAACTTTAATTGTGTAGTTCCAGAAAATATCCATACCCCCACCACGGAAGGTCAATGGAAATTCCAAGGGGGAGGGGGGTTCAATGGTAGAAATTTCCGAGGGGTTTGGGGATCGAAGCGACCTTGTTTTTTCCAGGGGGTAAATCGTTGAAAAAGAATCGCTGCATGGTACAGCATGAGTGTAACACTCGAACTTGAAAAACGCAAGGATCAAGGAATACTTACGTACATTGCTTTAAATAAGTAGATATCCAGTCCATTTGAATGTTATATTTTAACATGATTGTCTTTTATCCTTTTTCTATATTCGAGTTTGCCATTCTGGTTGAAGAGAAACCGAAGAGAAATCAGAGCGAGTTGATCGAATTGAGTGATACAAAATGGCCAACTCTCATCCCCAGATCTCCGTCTTGGTGTCTCCTTCCAGTCCTCCACAAATGGCCAATGCCCATATCAGGGCACTACTGCTTCGGTAAATTATGTCTGTTCGGTAGAGGACAATAATGTTTCAGCTGGAATTTTTGCAATAAAGGCAGAATGAATGCCTATTATTTTTGGAGGGACAAAACTTCCATTAGAATTTTATCATGCCATGTTGTATTGTTTTATGGCGTTCTTGTTGGCATCGCCATGGACCTTTTATGCAGGTTATCGAACTTCAGCTTGGCTTCCCAGCTAGAACCGACATTACATGTGCTTTTGACAATGATGGCACGTCTTCAACGATTATCTATTTAAAGAAAAGACGATAGCTGACTTCTTTGGCTGCAAGACAAGTATCAGTGGTAAAAAAACTGAATTAGACAGAAGGAATAATTAATTACTTGGCATTTTCAGCTTTCAGTTTCATTGAACAGTTCACCAAGTTTATAAATAATTTACAACACTTATACTCTAGTGTACATGCTTATAAAAGGAGCTTTAACATTTTAAAATCAAAACCCATTTGAGATGTTGAGGTATAAAAAGTTGTTTTGATCTTTTCTAAATTGTCACATGCATGAAAATATTTGCATACATGACAGGAACTTGCAATCACTGAGATATCAGTAGCTTCTTCCGAACACTAGAAGAAACAACATTTCTTGTAAACTACAACATATCCTCCAGTAAATTTATAACTAACAACATTCAAACAAAAAACGTTTAAGCTTCCAAACAAAGAAGAATTCTAGCTGCTTTAATTAAGTTTTCATTTGCCCAGGAAAAGCTACGTGTTTAGAAATCTGATTCAGCTTGCTTGGGAAAGGTCAAGGTCACGTACGCATTTCACACTCTCCGCGGTTCAAGTGCTACAATTACAAACATATATCTAATCACGTAACTGACTCAATCGTCCTTTTTCAACTAAGAAACAACTTAAAATTTATGAAGTGGTTTTTTTGTTCATTTTGGAAATTCCTGGGTGAGGGGGGTTATTTGATGACCCCCTGGAATGGAAATGCAAAACAAAAAAACCTTCCGTGGTGGGGGTATGGATATTTTCTGGAACTACACATTAACAAAAATGTGTTGGTAAATCCCCCCACCCCCCCTTGAACCCAACCAACTGCTCTCCTTCAGCAGTGTGTACCATAACAAATCATAGTATTAATCGTAAATGGTTTGAACCCAGGAGTCATATCATAACTAAGTGAAGCACGATCGTCCGGGTGAGTGTAGTCCTGAGAAGGACTGTTTGTGGTGACATTGACTGACGTTTCGACAACCTGAGCGGAAGTCATCATCAGAGTCAAGTGATTGGGGTAACGTCAGGAGATGGTATAAGTACTCTGGTCGTTGATGTGATTGGTCAACGAAGTCGTGATGTTATTGGTTGTCTGTCAGTTAAGCCGTGATGTTATTGGCTGTGAAGACTGTAAACCGTGGTTGGTGCGTTTCGATCCGTCTTTTGTTAGTCAAATGTTCGTAGGTGTATTGTCAGGTGTATTGTCCGTGTATTGTCCGCTGACAAAGGACGTGTTACTGTTGTTATGGACAAGAAAGACTATCACGACAAAATGGACGCACTTGTCAACGAGAAACAGACTTACGAACTACTTAAACGAGACCCGACGCCAGCACTTCAACGAAAACTCAACGGCAAACTACTTTCACTTAAGAAAGCTGACGTTATTGACATTCGACGCTACAACAGACTGAGGTGCCACGTGCCACAACCACCGAAACTTTACGGACTGCCCAAACTACACAAACCTAACATACCTATGCGACCCATAATCTCGTTCTGTGGTTCGCCGACTTACCAACTGTCTAAATACCTGACTACTATACTGAAACCACTGACTGACGAGTCACGACACAAACTACAGTCGACTGAAAACTTTATTGACGCCATTAAGACAGCACAAGTACCTGACGACTACAAACTAGTGTCTTTTGATGTGAAATCACTGTTCACCAGTATTCCACTCCAACTGGCTCTAGATTGTACTGAGACCGCCATCAAGAACTCCACGTTACAACTGCCACTACCAACAGACGACTTAATGGACTTACTGAACCTTTGCCTTACGTCTACCTACTTTCAGTACAACAGCAAACACTACAAACAATTGCACGGGACAGCTATGGGCTCACCAGTTTCCGTTGTTGTAGCAGAGATCGTCATGCAAAACATCGAGGAACAAGCCCTTGCGACTTACGAACGAACGCTACCGCTCTGGCTACGTTACGTCGACGACACTTTCACAGCTGTACACAAAGACGAAATCGACGATTTTCACGAACACCTCAACAGACAGAACGCCCACATACAGTTTACCAAGGAGATCGAGGAAAATGGTAAGATACCTTTTCTAGACTGCCTTGTTAGCCATGACAACAACAGACTACAGACGACAGTTTACAGAAAACCCACACACACTGACAGACTACTTGACGAATCATCTTACAACCCTACTTCACACAAAGCAACGACAATACGGACCTTAACGAGACGAGCGCAACTAGTTTGCGACTCGAGCGACAGTTTAGCAGACGAGCGCAAATACTTAGACAACGTTTTCAGTAAGAACAACTACAACCGCGACTTTGTTAGACGCAACACTTACAGGACAGAACCAAACGCTACGAATGCTAACCCGACACCAGTCACTACAGCGACTATACCATACATCAAAGGAACTTCTGAGACCATTGCACGGATACTACAACCTTACGATATCCGTGTCGCTCACAGACCCATCACAACTTTACGACAATTATTGACGAACGTTAAGGACAAAGACGAACCCAAGGACAGACAGGGAGCAGTTTACAAGATCGAATGCTGCGACTGTCAGGCCACTTATATCGGTGAGACTGGCAGAAATTTGAACGTAAGACTGACTGAACACAAACGAGCGACGAGAAATGGTGACATCAACAATAACATTGCTGAGCACCATTTACTGACAAACCACACAATCGACTGGGACTCTGCTAAATGCATTACCTACTGTACTAACTACCACCAACGGATCGCACTGGAAAGTTGGTTTACTAACTTAGAACAGACACCACTGAACCGTTGTCAACAGCTTCCCGCACCTTACAAACGACTTATTGACGATATCAACAACAGACAAACAATAGACACACCGACTAATTTGACTGACAATACACCTACGAACATTTGACTAACAAAAGACGGATCGAAACGCACCAACCACGGTTTACAGTCTTCACAGCCAATAACATCACGGCTTAACTGACAGACAACCAATAACATCACGACTTCGTTGACCAATCACATCAACGACCAGAGTACTTATACCATCTCCTGACGTTACCCCAATCACTTGACTCTGATGATGACTTCCGCTCAGGTTGTCGAAACGTCAGTCAATGTCACCACAAACAGTCCTTCTCAGGACTACACTCACCCGGACGATCGTGCTTCACTTAGTTATCATAGATCAGTAGCACGGTTCTCACGTACACAACGATAAATCATGAATTTGCAAAAAATGATTAAGGATATCTCGGCGCACAATAATCGGATCAGTTTGAGACTTTCCACAATTGTTAGACATATGTTGAAGAGTATTTCTGTTTAAAGAATGGTCAGATAAACGATTTCTAGAAAAATAAAATGAAAGCCGAGTTGTAAAGTTAGATATAAAAACATGGCGTCACGCGTAACATGCGTGGGACTCATGATGCACTCCTTTCCTGTTACTGCCGACGAATTTTCAGTTCATAACCGCAAGACTTAACAGATAATTAAAAAAGTTCATTGTCAAGCACACTGAGACAAAAAATTATCAAACTTGTCGTTAAATCGTCGTAAAAATCGACGAAAGGCCTCACCATTTGAAGCGTCACGCTTGGCGCTTTGAAGAGACCAGACATTTTCAATTCGCTGGGGTGTTCACGATTTTTGAGATACATGGCAATTATATCACAAAACAAAATGCTCATAAGTCAAATAAAACTTTCCCGAAGTTTCTTTCGATAACAATTAAGCGTTGCGGAGATTTTAATTTTTTTCTGCGTTCTAAACAGTAATCAGGCGATGCGATATGTGACGCAAGAATTTTGGTTGTTGAACTTGTCGCTCCGTTGTTTACGTAGGAGTGCGCTGGAGTGTGTCAATGTTGACACATGCGAAATGCTCAAATGACAAGCTAAATTTTGGTACCAGAAGCTAGCGAATCCGTTCAAAGCTGACGAAAATATCGACGTTTATGTTTGTTCTAAACATTATGATGACGATTTGGATCTTGAGGAAGGTAAGTGATCAGATTTCGAGCAAAAACAAGCGCTACGTTCCGGCCGTTTTGAGGGCTTCGTTCGCTTTGAAATTATCTCAAAACAACATAATCAATTAGAATTCTTTCAAATTTCCTTATTTGGAAGTAAAATATTGCATCAGGTCAGGAAATGAGCGGGAAATTCCCTTGAGCACGTGCCGTTTCTCGGAAAAGCTATTTGCAACAACGTAGTTTACAGTGTTCTTCGGAATCAAAAGTCTGTGAAATTTATGCAAAAATTATGGATTCTGGAGTTTCGAGGATTCAGATGTGGCGAGAACAAAAGAAGAAGGAAAAACAGGAGAAAAGAAGAGCACATTATGAGAAAAATCGCGAGAAAATTATTGAAAAAGTCCTTGAAGCCAGAAAGACAAAGCAAGGAACCAAGAGCCGGCGTGAACGGTCTAAGAACATCAGAGGCGCTTCGATTAAAGAGGTCACAAAAAAAAGCCGGCGTGAAAAAAACCAAAAAAAGAGAGCTTCGGAAATGAAAGAGATAATTGAAAAAGGCAGAAGGATGGCTAGAGAACGAAGCAAGCGCTACAGGATAAAACAGAAAGAACAAAAGGAACAAACTCAAGCAGAAGCAGCGCCGATCGAAGTTTCTGAAGGCAGTACTCCTTTCGCTAACAGAATGGCCAAGAAACGTGCTGTTGAACGAGCTAAGAAAAATCTTCCCGCCACCCCTGAAAAGAAAGCAGAAGTAGTAGCAGCTGTTACACAAAGTCCACGGACAAGGAAGGCTCTAGAAAAGCGTGGACTGGTGAAAACGCCCGAAGAGGAAAAAGAAGTAGCTGCTCTCAAAGCGTTGGCCAGTGATCTCGCGGAAGGAATTAAAGCAATAAAGAACGTCAGATCAAACGAAGCACGTATGGCACTCGGAGCAGCGAAATCACTTTCTTTTGGCAAGAACGTAAGAAAAACTAGAAGTCAGAAGACGCTGTCCAAACTCATAGCCTTGGATAGGAGAAGCATTAAGTCGGGAATAGGAAAACGTGAGAGAATTTTGAAAGGTGAAGAAGCTAGCTGGCTTGCAACTGAAAGAAAAACCAGAAGGGATGCAGTCACCGAAGACACTAAAGAGATTGTGTACGACTACTGGAAATTAATGGCCAGCAGGCCAACGGGAAACAAGAAAGATCTGGTCAGAAAACGTGTCGCTGTGAAAACGTGGGTTGAACATCCCAAACACGTGCTTGAAAAAACTCAAACCGAAGCCTACGTAGAGTTTACGTCAATGCACCCAGAGATAAAGATATCGCAGAGAAAATTCGAAAACCTAAAGCCTTTTTTCGTTAAAGGAGCGAAAGAGCGTGATAGGCAAACCTGCATGTGCCGACAGCACGTTGAGCTTCAGATCGTTTTTAAGGATTGCATGAAGTATCGGAAAAAAGTGGTGGACGCAAGGGAAGAGGAACACCAAGCTGATGCGCAAGTTTACAGCTCAGTCAGTGATGTTATTGAACAGACACTTTGCCCCAAATCACAAGACAATAAGTACCATAACTTAATATGCCTCAGAAGAGAATGCAAGGAATGTGGGGTACAAAAATTACTTTCGCTGCCTGAGGAGAAAGAAGCTGCTGGTGATCACCAAGTCAAATGGAAGAGGTATGACTACATCCCCACCGGAAAGCTAAGTGCTGATGGAAAGGAGATAAAGAAAATAGCCCTTGTGGAGAAGTGCACTGCACCAAAGGAACTCTTTGACTATTTTCTTCAGCTCCTTGGACAGTTCCCTTATCACTCCTTCCTTGCCAAGTGGCAACGGGAACAACTGGATTCTCTTCTTGAAAGTCTTCCGACAGATCAAGCGGTATGCATCCATGATTATTCCGAGGGTTATGCCTGTCGATTCCAAGATGAAATCCAGTCACAATACTTTGACGTCAATAAAGTAAGCCTGCATGTAACTATTCTTTACAGGCATTCAAATGAAGAGGTGGATGGTCTTCAGAGCACAGAAGAGGAGCCAGTAATATGCAAAGAGCATTTGTTTGTGATCTCTGATGATGTCACACAAGATCACGACTCTGTCCTTCACATTCAGAAGCTGATTTCAAAGCATTTACAAGAATCCAGATGCACTATTAAAAAAATGCATGAATTCACAGATGGTTGCGCAGGACAGTATAAGAGCCGACACTGTTATGGTGACCTCTCGTGTTCCCTAGCAACGCTTGGATATACAGTACAGAGAAACTACTTTGCCACATCTCATGCGAAGGGAGAACAGGATGCGGCTGGCTCGCATGTCAAGCAGAAGGCAACATCAGCAGTTCTTTCCAGGAAAGCCACACTCTCAAATGCCAAAGAGCTTTGTGACTTTCTGAGAGAGAACTTTTCACAACCAGCCACATCATCTTTTCCCTCCAGGCAGAAGTCAGTACAGTTAAAGCGGCGTATTTTCTTTTATTTGCCTTCGTCTGGGGAGCTGGCTGTTGTTCGCAATCGAGAAGGAGGGAGATTCTGCACAGTTAAAGGCATCCGGCAGATACACTCTGTGAGGACCTGCAGTGAACAGCTGAAGGTTTTCACAAGGGAAAGATCGTGTTACTGCTATGATTGTTTAGTTGAGTCTTACGACAGATGCGAAAACAAGCAATGGGTGGGCAACTGGAAAGAAATCAAATTGTCAAGGGAGCCATCTGGTACCAGTACAAGGGGAACTGAAGAAGTAGCCACACATGAAGAGTCTGTTCAACTTGCTGACTTGGCAACAAAAGACAGCATCGTGGCTGTGGCAGCTGAAGATGATGCCCACTACGATTATTATCTTCTAAAAGTGACAAGCAATGGTGTCATTTCCTTAACAGAGAACTTTACAGATGCTTATGGCAGCAATTACTTTGAGGGACAGAATGTTCTACTAGGAAATTTCTTTTTAAGGGAGAACATAATAGATCGAACATATAAACTTGATGACAACACGGCTGCTGTCTTTCCGGGAACCATTCGATATATCTGTGGAACACTACTGTCAAAGAGAAAGAGAGGAAAATCAATATATCAAGTTCCTTTGGATGAACATGAACAAATACTATCATCTCTGTGATTGAATTTTGTAAATAGCAATTCAGTAATTATTTTTACTCAAAATTTCCTATAAATACAGTGTAAATAGAGGTTTTTCTAAAAAAAGGGTGTGGCCGCAATGCATTGTGGGTCAAGCAAAAAATGGTTTCAATGGGCCTGTGTTGACCAAAATGACATGTTTTTGTAACAACAATGTGTTTTCTTGCTTTTTCTGACACATGTGCAGCAAAATGGGGAACTTTGAGAAATGTTACAATTTTGACCTGTGTTACACAAAAGTACATCAGAACTGTGCTACTGATCATAGTATTAATGTTATCATTTTTAAAATGGTCCAATGAGGTACAAACAGCACAGGTGTTCCTATTGTCAAAACCTGGCTTGACATTGTTAGATATTAAGACGAAATCCGCTAGAAAATCGAGCAATTTCAGGTTTTAGGGGACAAAAATCTGGTACCAGAATAATTTTAAGTATTTTACAGTCATTTTTACATTTTCTTAAAGCTAAATACATAGGTAATTGCCTGAAATAACACCGAAAACAATTTCCCATGGGAACGAGAGAAAATAAATTTCAAAGTTTAGAGAACTTGTGCAAACACAGGCAATTTCATTTCACCAGTACTTTCAAATGTTTCATACATTACTTCAACATTCGTTTTCAACGTTTGGTGTTGCTAGAAATGATTTTTTTTTTTGAGAAGATATTTAAATTAGTCGTACAGAAGTTTGCAATACCATGAAAATAATCTTGGTACAAGGTTTTTGTCCACTTGTTACTCGAACTTCTGGTGGATTCCGTCTTAAACATTCTTAACAATAATCCTCTTGAGGATTAGTTACTATTATAACATATGCATGGTATTCATCCAGTTGGCAGACTGTGCTGTACGACCCATTTCAAATGCTGTGAATTTTGGCTCTGTCTACAACGAAAAATCCTCAATTACTGGGTGTTACACAGGAAAAAAAAAACAGCTGCTGCGCGTAAGCTGCTTGACCTCTTGATGAGTCGTAATCCAATGAGTTTATTACAAGCTTGATGCATTAAGTATCTTAAGCCACTAAGTTTATGCAGATTTGTATTGTTTTTCAATGAAGGCAAACAACTAAAGCCTCAACGACTTGAGAAAAGAACAATCAATGATAGTTGTAGATTAGAAACATCAAAGACAAGATTCTTTGCGAATCCTGGAATGTCTTTGGAGAAGTCTTGGAGGTATTTCAGTGCTTGGCAATTTCTAGTTTGACATGATATCTCGGTAAAACAAGATAAGGAAAGTCACAAAATACAAACTCCTCCCTTTATTACTCTGACAGAACTCCACCGCTTAAAACTCTGATGAAAAATAATAAATCTCGTAAATTTTCGCGCTTGTGGAAGAAATCAACATGAACAGCCGACGCTCGAGGACGAATCTATGGAGACGAACATCTCCAAACACAAACACGTCAAATAATCAACCCACTTACCAGAGTAGTCAATCAAGTAAGGAACTCCGTGAGTTGTCAACTTCTCAATTTGCTCCACATCCTCGTTTCGAACAGACTGAAGAAGCTTTAGAACTTGTAGTTGTTCTAAACGATCTTGCGCGATGGGCATTGTTCTGTCGCTGGCCCTTGCCTAGAGAGCGCCGCGCAACCTCTCAGCGTTCAGTCGTATCGATGAAGAGATAAGAAAGTCATTTACGTCAGGTTCGACCACAAAAATTGAAGCTACAATGTCATCTTTCCTCTTCCCGGGTCCCTGGCCATCCAGAGTTCGCGTGTCTCAAGTCTCGTTGTTGTTAGGGAATCTCGAGGGCCATCAAGGCTTGCTCGTGATTGGCTCTAATGGGCCTTCATTTGTAAGAGCCTGGTGCCGTATGTTGTTGTTTCTGATTGGCTGAGGTGAGTAGGTCCTTTCCCAGAAATCCTTTCAATCATTACCAGTTTCAAAATGGCGGCCGAACTCATTTGTTTGGAGACTTCAATGGTTTGTTTAGAATTAGCAATTGCTGTTTTATAGAAAAATTAATATAACAAGTCCTGTTTCCTGAATTCGAAAGACCTAGTTCTTAGCTTTATTCGTGCGCAACTTCTAGGTGGTAATTCACGTATTTTTATTCAAGGGTGAAATTGAATGTGAGTTATACTGGAAGCATGCTCCCAAGACTTGTAGAAACTTTAAAGAACTGGTAAGTTCCTTGGTGCTGTGTGTGCTTATCAATTCCGACGAAATGTTGTCCTTTGTAATTGTTGCCTTCGATGCACAACAATAGGCAGTAAAAAAACCATGTATCGAATTTAACCAAGTGAGTAAGTCATTCGCTTTTATATGCGCGCAGTACTCATGCATTGCAGTCACATCAAGCTCTATGCATTTTTAGTATAAATCTACTAGCATTCTATCATGAATGCCATTCTCTGATTTGGCTATGCTACTCGCTATCTATTCTGTGATAGATAGTGAGTAGCGATTGTCAACACAATGGCGCCCGCTTCTTCGCGTTTTCCAAGTGTCTGCGAGGAGGATTTAGATAATTTACTTGTTTATTTTTGAACAACTAGAAGATTTATACTAAAACAATTTGATTATTCGCTCTCGATTTCTATGCATGATAGCTGATTTGGGCTGCGCCCTCATCATCAGCTCGCGGTAGATTACATGATTACCTCAGTTTATTCTATTTCAAACTTTGTCAGTGGCAACCAACAGGGTTTCCATAACATCTTTCGCCACATATTTTGGACCCTGCACATAAAACAATTAATTTTCTTTTTATTTTGTTTCAGGCACAAAGAGGATATTACAATAACTGCAAGTTTCATAGAGTTATAAAGGTATTAGTTAAATTATTGATCATTAAAAGAAAATGGCCATTTAAAAAACTCAAATTAACATGAATAACAACAATATTATCGTAAATGGTTTGAACCCAGGAGTCATATCATAACTAAGTGAAGCACGATTGTCCGGGTGAGTGTAGTCCTGAGAAGGACTGTTTGCAGTGACATTGACTGACATTTCGACAACCTGAGCGGAAGTCATCATCAGAGTCAAGTGATTGGAGTAACATCAGGAGATGGTATAGGTACTCTGGTCGTTGATGTGATTGGTCAATGAAGTCGTGATGTTATTGGCTGTCTGTCAGTTAAGCTGTTATTTTATTGGCTGTGAAGACTGTAAAAAGGTGCGGGAAGCTGTTGACAATGGTTCAGTGGTGTCTGTTCTAAGTTAGTAAACCAACTTTCCAGTGCAATCCATTGGTGGTAGTTAGTACAGTAGGTAATGCATTTGACAGAGTCTCAGTCGATTGTGTGGTTTGTCAGTAAATGGTGCTCAGCAATGTTATTGTTGATGTCACCATTTCTTGTCACTCGTTTGTGTTCAGTCAGTCTTATGTTCAAATTTCTGCCAGTCTCACCAATATAAGTGGCCTGACAGTCGTAGCATTCGATCTTGTAAACTGCTCCAAGTCTGTCCTTTGGTTCGTCTTTGTCCTCAACGTTCGTCAATAGTTGTCATAAAGTTATGATGGGTCTGTGAGCGACATGGATATTGTAAGGTTGTAGTATCCGTGCAATGGTTTCAGAAGTTCCTTTGATGTAGGGTATAGTCTCTGTAGTGACTGGTGTCGTGTTAGTGTTTGTAGTGTTTGGTTCTGTCCTGTAAGTGTTGCGTCTAACAAAGCCGTGGTTGCAGTTGTTCTTACTGAAAACGTAAGAACAAATATATATATTGAAGAGTAAGTCTAAACTACCTTGGAGCATAGTCAATCGAACGTTCGGAAATCAAACTCAGTCAAACTCAATTGAACCCAATCCATGGATTGAGTTCAGCAATCAAATAAAATCGAACACTGAACTTTGTGTAAATTCGATTTCTGAACAAATTGAACTCAATCCAACTCAATTAATTAGATTGTGTTTGATCAGGTTCAGCAACTGAACTCAATCAAACACAATCCATTGGATTGTGTTTGGTGAATATGGTCTAACTGCCTGCTTGGTTACTGTATGCAAGCTCTGGTAAACTACCAGTATGTTATCAAAGCCCATCAAATTTTTGTCCTTTTTCTACTGACTATATATTCAGTAACAAAAATAAACTGTCCATGGCAGTAAAAAGAGCAGATTTGAATGGATCTTGTGTTTTCAGTTGAGTTTCAACACCAGTTTTACAACAATCAAGAGTTCGGTAATCAAATGTTCGATTGAGTTCGACTGCCCAATTTCCATAGATTGAGTTCAATTAAGTTTTGTTTAAATTCAGTTTGATTGGGTTTGATGGGCTATGCTGGGAAACTATCAGGATAGGATGTTTGCCAGATCTCAAGTTTCACAGATAATGCACAGTATAGCATGGGAGGCAATTGGGAGGGTAGTCCTGTAAAAGACACATTTCTACAGGTACTTTCTACAGAGATGCAGTAAATGTTTGCCTCCAAAACCAAGCTTCCTTATTCTCTTTACTTGTAGGATTTCATGATCCAGACAGGAGATCCAACAGGAACTGGCAGAGGAGGTGCTTCTGTGTATGGGTAAGTACATGTAGTAGTGATTATTTGATCTATTCACTCTGCCATTGTAGTCACAATTTGAGGCTGAGGGTGTATTCCAGTAAATATAAAGACTGTTAAATAAAACAGGCCAGTAAATTTTGACTACACATGGCAGAAAAAAGCTAAAGGAGCTTGGTCACGGTCTTTGGATTTTGAAAAGTTTAACCTTAATTTTTCAAAAAGGTCATTTGTAATCCGTTTCAATCTTCTCCATCCTTCACCATCCTCGCTATATTTGCTTTTTTCTTCTTGTCTCTTTGGTACTTATCTTCCCTGACAAATTGTTATTCACTGTTTCCCATTATTTAAATGCATTTTTTATGTTTCTAATAATGACCAAAGATATCGTGACTGATCTCCTTTAAGAACCACTCAGTGGGGTGCACAATGAAAGCTGGTCACTGAGGAGTTGAAGGCAGTTGAACTACAACAAGAGGCCATGTTGGCCTTTACTCGGCCTTCCCACAAAAGGCAATTAGAAATTGAAATTTGCTACTTTGCTGATTCACCTGCACGGTTGTAATATTATGACAAAGTTAGAATAACAAGATCTGAATTCCTGTCCATATTTTATTTTCACTATTGTATCATGTTCATCATGGGCAGATAGTAGCACTGACTTCTCTAATACAAAGCAAAGTACAGTTGACACTGCTTGTGTTATGGATGTTTAGAAAACAATGACTAAAAACATGCCGGCATAGAAAACCGACTAAGTAGAAAACAATGACCCATAAAAACAATGAATGATTAGTGGCTTTTGTCTGCTTTTGATCCCAGGAGTTTGTTTCTTAATATAGGTTCGCTAGCTTTCACGAAAGACGATTACAGAACGCAGGATTTTTTGGCATAAACATTACTGGAATCTCAGTGAAATGTGAGGAGAAAAAATATTCAGCAGGGTGAAACTGTTTGCTGAAATACATCACTTGAAACAGAGATATTGCTAAAGAGTAAGGTTTCTCCAGCCATTTCTATAGTTGGATTTCACATCATGCATTTCAAAAATATAATCGCTTATCATTCAAAAATAACGTCAAGAAATTGAGATATTGTACAAAAATAGTGGATAAACGGCTACCTGTAGCTACCTGTAAAAGTCTCAGGAGTGTGTAATATCCTGTACTTGAGTTATTCAGCAAAACGTACCCCTCAAAATTACAGCGGTTTAGTATGTAGAAGCCACGGGCACGATTAAAACATGTGGAGTTCAGTGTGGCTATGTTAAAACCTTTCGTCTCGCTGTTGAACTTGCAAACAATCCTATTGATACTTCTGTCTACATATTAGTTGGTCACACCTTGTAAACACAAGGTGAATTGTCATTTCAGTGTTCATGATGTTAACATGGTGGCCTTGTTTTTGCAACCTTGTCCGCAAGGCCTTCCGAGTGGTACTGCTAAATTTAGCTTGCGCTTGCACAGAAACGCTGGAAGTGAGCTTTGCGGATGAAACTCGACGACAACGATGAAGAAAAACGGAACTCATTTTCAAACTTGGCCGACTTCCAGCCGAGTAATAATCAGTCTTTTCCTTTGATTTTTATAATTATGGCCCAGCTGCTCTAACTAATCCTGATGTTTTACAGTGTACCCATTTTAAGACCAGAGTCAAATATTAAACAAATCTAAAGAGAAAAGCTTATTAAGCCAGTTTTGACATGGCATTTTTAGATCAATCACCAAAAAATTAATTTGCTAAGTTTTCACTGAAAACATGAATTTTGTTTTTGTACTGGATCCAGAATATGACTTATAAAGGGTTTGAGAGGAGTCTAACAAAGACAGGAGTGAAAATATTGCAAAATTGAAATAATTCAGCCTCTTGGCCCTTTTATCTTCAGGATAAGGAGGGACTAGCTGGTCCTTTCCCTATTCTACTATTGATTTTTAAAGAGATTATTTTTAATTAACAGTTCAATTTTCCTAGATAACATTTTTCTAAAGTGTGCCATCAAAATGCAAAAAGTGGGCAATCAGCATGTTGTGTTAATAATAATAATAATAATAATAATAATAATAATAATAATAATAATAATAATAATAATAATAATAATAATAAATATTTCTATGGTGCAAATTAGCATGATGTAGATGTTGCAGGTTAATTTGTTCCTAAGGTCAATTTGTTTTCAACCTAGGTCAATTTGTTTCAACCTGGGTCAATGTATTTCAACCTCGGTCAATTTGTCCTAACCTACAATCTTTGACAATTTTACTTGGGTAGATTGGACGAGCGTCAAGCCTTAAGCGTTTGTTTTCCTTGAATGCCTTAACTTTTCATTTCTCTGCATGATTTCTCCTCCCCCTCCCCCTAATTCAATGTTGGATGTTTAGTGAATAAAATAAGCACGAGGGTTCGATTGAAGATTGGACCAACATTGAAAAGGAGGGAGGGGAAAAACTTTAATAAGCGAAATTGTTCTAACCTTCCCAAGAGATTTGTCAGAGATTGTATGAAAAAGCAAACTAGTCTTTATCTTTAAATAACTTCTTAGGTTTTTATCATATAGTCTCCATGTTTCGTTTGAATTAACGTAAGGTTTGATTTGACCTGCAACATAGATATGATCAAATGCGCCTTACAAAGTTAAAAAATCTAAAAAAAGTGGGCAATCAGCATGTTGTGTTAATAATAATAATAATAATAATTAATAAATATTTCTATAGCTGCACAAATTAGCATGTAGAGATGATCAAATGCGCCTTACAAAGTTAAAAAAATCTAAAAAAGCTGAAACTTAAACACGAAGACACTCTATATAAGGAGTGGTACCTAAGGTACATTTGGATCATTTGTCAATCAACCGTCGACCCATACAGAACTCCGTGAAAATTTGTGCAATAAAAGACCGCTTCAGAGCAACAAGTTTATAGTATTTTGTGTCTTTCTTGTTTTCGAGTTCCTCAGTGACTTTTATTGCCATGGAAGAATATGTGGAGGTTTGTATGTTCTAAAATTGCCTGCCAATGTTTGAATGTTTCGATTTATGGCACTAATTTTTAAATTCGAAATGATATGCTTACGCAATCGCACAAAGGTGACAGTAAAACTAAAAATCAAATGAAACAGGGCGGAGCTTTTCCTTTTATAGCGTGTCTTTGTGTTTAAAAAAAAAGTTAATTATTAAATGTTATTTAAGGGGTATAGAATGGTCCTTGCAAAATGATGGGTCTCGGCAAATTTTCGGCGAGTCTTGGAATTGCAGCGGTTTTAACCTGTGACCTCGCGATTACTGGTGTGATGCTCTAACCAACTGAGCTTATGAAGCCACTGACAATTGACCTGCTCCCAACGTCAGTGGCTTCTTAAGCTCAGTTGGGTAGAGCATTGCACCGGTAATCGTGAGGTCACGGGTTCAAACCCCATTGAAGTCCTGAATTTTTTTCAGGCTTCTTTTCGCAATTGCATAAATTGCATCCACAACTGCAAGGATCATTCTTCATTTGATTTCATTTCCGCAGTTCATATATGATTTATTTCATATATCATTCACACTTAAAAAAATTTACCGTACATCTATCCATTCTTAAACTAAAATTTAGATCTTGGGTTATTTTGGCGTAGAAAATCAGATGTAAAATTTAGCCGTGTCTTTATCAGATAATTATAAAGACACTCATTTAAAATTAATTTCTTTTGTATTTTCTTTGTGAATTATTAATGAGTTTTTGAAGTACATGCCATCCTTTGGGCTTAATGAGTATAATAAGAATTGTGCCCCTTTTGTATGCTCTGTATATTCAAAGGTGACAGACCACAAACAATTGTTGCTTCTAAAAATATCTGCATGTAATAACTGTTCATCAGTAGGATACCTAAAATGTGTGCAATTCCACAATTGGTTTCGGCTCCATCAAATCCTATACCAATTGCAGAACATTTTAGGAGGAGCCACCCACACTGTGAGCAGTTATTGACAATACAGTACCGGGCAGATGTAAGTTGACAGTCTCGACTCGAAACTCGATCCTCGATCCTCGAAGCTATCGAGAACCGAGTATCGAGGTTCGAGGTTCGAGGCTCGAGTTTCGAGTTTCGAGACACTCGAAGAATTTTTCGAGGATCTCGATACCGGATTTCGAGGAAACGATTAATTTTTCTAACCTCAAACAGTAGGAGAGAACAAAGGCAATTTTCGCGTAGCTTTTGCTCTTCTCACAGTTCCAAATCAGCGGCAGTGAGTATTCGTTACATGTGATCTGTTTCGGCGCGATCTTCCATCCGCGAATCGGATTGTTGTTGTGAAACATGCCTAAAATTTTCATACCCTACACCAGAAAAGGCAAACTTCTGAAGCAATGAACAAAATCAAGCTACAAGATTGCGGCTTTTTAGGGCTGCTGTTTCAATTTCACAAGCTGAGAATGTAACATGATCGCTGCTGAAATATCCTCGCATGAATGTACGCGAAGTTTCGCATCAAAACTTCGAAAACATCATTTTCTGTCTACTGATTTCGAATTGGAACCGTGGGTTCTTCTGAGGGATGACTGGATTACATGTTCGCTAAATTCAGCTTCAAAAATGAAGGGAACTAAACTACAAGGTTGCGGCTATTTCGGGCGCTGTTTCACAAGCCAAGAATGTAAATACGATCGCTTCTGAAATGTTGTGAATATCGTCGCTGAAGCAGTACGCTTCGCATGATTATATTCTTGATTGTACTAAATCTTTCGAATCATTCACTAATTGAAAACGCAAAATAATTTATTTTCGGTATTAATCAGCAAGGAATCGAGAAAACTTCAACGCGACCGTTCTCTTGAAGAACGATTAACTCTTTCTTCGAGCATACCAGTTTGACAGCCGCCGGGAATCAATTAGACTTGTCACAAGTCGACCTCTCAAATCTCACAGCAGAAAAGCCGAGAGGAGCGAGGTTTCTACGCTGCAAAGCGGCTGAGCGAGCGACGCAGTTGCATTTGGAAGAAGAGCATCAGTTGTCGCTTTCCCAATCAACCGCATGTTGGAATTTCAACTGCAAGTCACGTTTGATTGACAACGTTATCCCCGAGGGTCCCAAAGATCTACTCTGATTGGTCTAAGCCAAGCGACCCGTTTGGCGCCAATCAAGCATGAAAAGTCCTTCGTCGCGCGCCTTATTAACCCATTGGCACCCGTGCCGGCCAAAACCGGCCGTAAAAAACTCCCATGCTTCGAAACATTGCAACTTTATCAATCGCACGAATATTGCCTTAACTGTTAGTTGTGAGCACGAAATGGAATGCCCTTTAAATTTGGATATCCAATAAATGCAAGAAACGTAGCGATTTTTACCAAATATGGCCTTTTGAGTTTGGACAAGAACGAAACTGGCCGTTTTTAACGTCAAAGAGAAACAACAAAAATGCCCCTTTTTGCCTTCATGTTTTTTTAGGGAAATCATCGTCAAAAAACCAAAACTCAACCATCATAACGAAATTCAGTCCTTTTTCTAGCTTAGAAATGACTTTTTTTGTTCATATTCTTCTCCCGAGCGTAGATACAGCCTTTTGTTCCAGTGCATTCGGGCCTTCCCGACATTTTCAACATCTTGAGCGCATTGCATGCTGGGAACTAACGAGAATTTTTGACAGCGCCCGTTCCTTCCCCCAATTCTTTCACATAGCCACTCTGACCTACCGCCAAAATTTCCTGCTCGTGGTCATCTTCAGTACACAGAAATTCCAAAATATGTGGCGGTAGGTCGAGAAATTCATCAATAGTCGAGTCCCAAAGGTACTAAGTGTTCAACCGGCCAAATTCCCAGTTCGTCGAGTAACAAGCCAAATTCAACAACAAAGTACATCACCTTGCTCGATTCTTTGAGAAAGTGGACTCTTAGCTACTGTCACGCTTAATGATGCTCATCAGGCAGCCGCTAAAGATGAAAAATGGCCGTAAATTTAGCAGAAATCGCAAGCAAACCGAACTTGGGCCATTGTTGTTGCTTCACGGATAAAAAATAGCTACGTCAAAATGACGTTTTCAGAAACCTTGAGCCTCCAGTGGCTTAGGACAGCACCACTTTTCCCTGGTTTTAAGTTCAAATAAAGAGTCACGAATTGCTATTCATCGTTTATAGGTGGAAAATCACTCCGAAAATGTA